>PVJA010005778.1:0-77107 GCA_004027025.1 Myocastor coypus | reverse complement strand
CCCTCTCTCAACCTCTCCTCCCCTCCCCTCTTTTCTCTTCTCTTGCCTGTGCAGGGCACTGAATCCCCATCTTGTGATCCTCCTGCCTCAAATTCAGCACGCTGGGCTGACAGGGGTGGCCGTCTCGCTTCGCTTGCCATGGTGCTTTTCACAGTTGCTGTTGGCTGTCTGTTAGGGTTTATGTCTAGTTGTCCCCCAAAGCCTCATGCAATCACGAGGTGGGGACTTCTGCAGTTTGAGACTTGACTCACGATCCACTGGGACTATGTGTTTAGTACTGATGAGATTATGGGTCTGAGTACTACTGGAATTACTTGACTCATGATCCACTGGGACCAAGTGTTGTAGTACTGATGGGGTCATCGGTCTGAGTATGGCTGGGATTATGGGTGTGGCCTAAGGTGGATAGGCTGAGGCAGAGAGCCTGGATGTAATATAAAGAGGGACAGAGACAGACACTGTGGCTCTCTGCTCCCCTGGTTCTTCCATTGCCTCTGTTGCTATTGTCGCTATTCTGCTGCCATGAACTGCTGCTCTGCCATGTGCCACTCAGCCTTGTATCCAGCTGAGTATGGACTGAAACTTCCAGTAACTGTGAGCTAAGTAAACCTTTCCTTCCTTCATTTTGGGTGTCGGGTATTTGTCCCAGCAACAAGAGAAGAGTAACTAAGATACCCTCTCCCTAGAAAAAATCTGAGGTTCTGGTGTCCCCCAGATTCTGCTGATCTCTCTGGAGCCTGGAGTCCACCACCTTCCCCTGCCTTCCTGTGAGCCCAGCTCACATTTCCCAGGGCTTCTTGAGCAGCGGCCTGCCTGTCCCACCAGCAGGTGACAGTGTACCAGGAGAGAAGACAGTCACACCTGAGCGCAGTGTCCTGCCCCAGCTGAGTGAGTGTGCTCTCTTTTTCACTATTATTCTTGTGACAGCTATGTCAAGAGGTGCCCACAAATCCCCTGACAGTGTGGGGCTTCTCCACGCCCAAGGAGCCCACGCAGAGCCAGAGGCTGGAGCTCCAGGCCGTGTGCCACATTTCCTCGCACACAGCTTTGAGCAGTGTGTGGGGGTGCCCAGGGGACGTCTTTGCACACCAGGGGCCCAGGAACTGCGTCTCCACAGTGTTTCGTGAGTCTGTGGCAAGCAAGCACGTGGCTTCGTGGCGCACCACACACAGGTTACTTACCTATCTCTGCACCCCTCTTCCTCTCTGTGTGTGCACACCATAGGTTGTTTCAGTTCAAGTAGATGCTGGCACATGTCCTTTAGCTCGCAGGTGTATTGGACAATTCATTTTGCACGAGGAAAAGAAAAACCTGAAGAAAAAACCTGAAAGGAATAAATGGGTTGCTGGGGCCCCAAGAGGGAGGAGAGCTCTTGGTGACACAGCAGGCTGGAAAGCAGGAGGGCGGCTTGGTCCTGGGTGTCCCTGCCCAGCAGGATCCATCCGTGGCAGCTCCTTGGTCAGTAAAGGATGCGTTCACATTCCACTCGGCGCCTGCAGAGAGCAGTTAGGAGTCTCAAGCAGGCCACGCTGGCCCCTGTTTGAGCCAAGTGCCTGCATTCTCAAGGTTTTCTGAACGTGGGAAACCAAAGTCTTGACACATGGTGCTCAGATGCACTACAAAGGCCATATGAGAAGGGCTGGGCCCTGGCCAAGTACAGCCTCTCCTGTGCTCCAGGCTCATGCAGGTGGTGGCAGGGGACCTGGCTTTGTGAAGCAGACTGGACATGGCCCTCTGAATGCAGCTCACAGAAGCCACAAAGGAGGAAGTCCTGGGAGGGTCCTAGACGCCTTCTTCTACCTCCTCCGCATACAGAAGGTCTGTGGTCTAGGGGAAATAAGGCGATGTGGCCCCTGAGCCCTGGCTGCAGGGGAGGCCGCCCTTTCACCCCGGCCCTTGCACGCAAGGCCGCAATGTGATGAAGGAGCCCACAGATGGCATTAAATGAAGGCTCCTGAGGAGCCTGGATTATTCAGGCTGGACTGTAATTACCTGAACTGGATCGTTCAGGTGTACTGTAGGATCCCAGGGCTCCCTCGAGAGAGGCACGGAGGACGTCAGAGGTTTGGCCACTGAATGGGAGTGTGGAGAGCCGCAGGGAAGGCCATTGACCACTGCCTGTGCCTGTGCTCCAGCAAAACCCTGACCAGCAAGCATGGATGAACTAGCCAAAGTGCCCACGCCCTGCTCCGTGCCTGCGGAGGGGAAAAATGAGAAATATGTAGAGAATGCTCAGCTCACAGTTGAGCAAAACACGTCCACTCGGATGTTCTGTATGGTTGGAAACAATGCTGGGGACCCTGGCATCCTGTGGCTCAACTCTGTGGCATCTCATGGCTCTACTACATGGCATCTTGTGGCTCTACTCCGTGTCATCTCGTGGCTCTACTCTGTGGCATCTTGTGGCTCTAATCCATAGCATCTCATGGCTCTACTCCATGGCATCTTGTGGTTCTACTCCATGGCATCTCGTGGCTCTACTCCGTGGCATCTCGTGGCTCTACTCCGTGGCATCTCGTGACTCTACTCCAAGCCGCCAGACAGAACGCAGTCTGGCTGAGACCGTGGCGTAGGCTTTGGTCCTCTAGGACTGCAGGAGAGTGAGTTAGTGCCATTGTAAGCCGCCCCATTGGTCGTGGCATGTTACAACGGTGTAGCAGAAGGACTGGGCCTCCCCTCCTCCAAATTCCTATGGTGGGGTGCGGACCCAGTGTGAGCAGACTGGGAGGCTAGGCCTTCAGATTAGGCCTCCGGGGGTAGTCAATTTTTAATGAAGGCATAAGTATGGGGGTCACAAGCTGACATGACTGGGGCTCTTAGAAGACAAGGCCCGGAGAGGCCCTCTATGTGCAAAGCAGCTGCCAGAGGGGTGGCCGGCCTCCGGAACAGTGATGTATTGGTCAGGGTTTTACTTAGAGGAACAGAATAGATATAATATAAGGAATGGATAATGGATATTAACACCAAACATACAATCTATAAGAAATTGTAAGATTGGCTTACAATAGCCACAGAGTCAGATGAGGAAGCGCGCACAGGGCGTCTGCACGCTCCGGACTGAAGAATTCAATCCCGAGGCCTGGACTTCACTGCAGCACTCCGTGTAAGTCTCTGTCGGCTGATGGGTCCGTAATGGAAGACTGAAGTGTCTGTAGATGGAGGCTGAAGAGCCTGTGGCGGATGGCGAGAGATCTAAGCTGGAGGCCAAAGAGTCTGCGCTGCAAGCCAGACGATGAAGTCCAGTCTGAATGCGAAGACTGAAGCTTCTCTTACAAAGTGAAGATGTTGACTCCTCCTTCAGCCCTTTAAAAAGTCTTTTTGTGCTCAGTCATTCTGACGTGGACTCATTGCGCCCTAGGGTGGAACCAATCATACCCCAGGAAGGGCCCTTGATCCCGTTCTAGGGAGAAATCCAATCATATCCTAGGGCGCCCTGGTCACACTCCAGGGAAGAACCAATTGTACCCCAGAGTGGGGCTCTCACCAACAGGGAACCGGGCTGCTGAGTCATTCAGCCAAGTTGACACATTGTATCAACCACTACAAGTGAGGAAGATAGTTCTGTTGTTTAGGAAGCCAGATATGTGACTTTTGGTAGGGCAGCCGGAGCTGACCAGAAGGCACGAAGCAGGCCAGGAACACCGAGCTCTTTCTCTAGCTCTGTCCACCACTCGTGAGCTGCAGGGCTCTGTCTACCTGGAGGGCGAAGCCAGCTGTGCGGATCCTTGCACACCTCCCAGCAGGAGCGGTGGCTTACTGCAGGGACGGGCACACGATGGATTAATCCTGCACTCAGCTATGCAGTGGAGCTTCAAGGAATGGCGTGTGCCCTGCCCTGCCCTGCCCTGCCCTGCTGGCATCTCTCAGGGGCTGGTATGTCACCTACAAAAAAGCTGCTGATGCCAGACACCCCCAGGACCTGTGCCTGTGCCGACTGCGTGGACTTCATGTGCCCAGCTCTGTCCTTCCTCTACGTGTACCTGGGCACCGGGGAGCCATTCCAGCATAACACAGGGGTGCCATGGTCTGGAGGCGCCCCCAAAGCCTCCTCATGCAGTCATGGGGTGGCCCTTAGAGTTTATGCTTGATTCATGGTGGTGCTGAGATGATGGGTGAGAGTGCTGCACCCCTGTGGGGCAGGCAGGGAGGAAATCAGGCCTGCTCCTCCCTGCCCTTTGCTGTTCCCTGCCACCACAAACAGCCGCCTCTGCCGTGTGCCACTCTGCCTCAGAGACAGCCAAGTATTGACTGAAACTCAGTGGACTATAAGGTAAGTAAACCTTTCCCTCCTCAATTCTGGGTGATGGGCATTTTGGCTCTGCTGTGAGACAAAAGTCACCAAGCCAGGGAATGTTGAGGACTTTAACAAGCTCTCCCTGTGGTTCTGATGCAGGCGACCCCTTGAGCACAACGGAAGCTACTCAGGACAGATGCGGGTTCCCTCTCTGGTTGAGAGGTGGCAGGAGGGTTGCCGTCTCTAGGAGCTAGACCTTGAGCCATGCTTTGCGGAGGTCCCTGCAGTGATGCCAGCGGCAGGCGACTGAAGGCAGGCCGGGCTCGAGAATGCCATCAGCACCTTTAAAGATGGGGTGCAAAGCGGAGACTCAGGGTGGCTTCTCCCTGCCTGGGTGATAAGCCAGAAACACTGGAGGCACCAAGGTGGCCAGGGTTCTGGGGGTCACACAGCAGAAAGGGCTGGAGCCACAGATATAGGGGGGCAGAGAGCCCTCCCAGGAGCGGGCAGACCGACACCCCAGGCTGAGAAGTTCAGTGGGAACAAGGTCCTGCAGGCGCTGCCTGGTTAAGACAGTGGGAAGTTGGTGAAAGAACAGACAAGCAGCCAGGGGAACGGAATAGACTGAAGAAATAGGAAAACGGGCTGTCTGCATGCTGGAAAACGAACCAGACTGTTGGTGAACATCGTAGAAATGGGAAAGGTGAACTCTACGATTGTGGGTATGTGTGCGCGCGCATGTGTGTGCATGTGTGTGCACACTCTGTGTGCTTGTGCCTGTCCTGGGACCTAGGGAGGGAAGGGGCTTTTGAAACAAAATTGTAGCATCACAAATAATGAAGCAAAAGAAAATACAAAGCAAAACACAACTGATATGATATCAAATTCAGAGCTTTATCATTTTCAGGGGGTGGAGGAATCAAACTCAGGACCTTACACTTGCCAGATAGGTGTTTCTGGCATGGAGCCGTCTCTCCAGCCCTTGGGGCTTTATCTATTGTTATTCAAAAGTACACTTAGCCGAGCATGTTGGTGCTGGCCTGTAACGTCAGCACTCTGGCTGGTTGAAGCAGGAGGATCATAAGTTAGAGCCCAGCCTGGGCAGCTTCACTTAGTGTGGCCCTGACTTACAACAAAAAAAAAAGCCAAAAAAGACCCGGGAGACAGCTCGCTGCAGAGGCCAAGGGTCTAATTCCCAGTCCTGAGAAAGAAAGCACGCTAAGTTTTTTGGTACAGAGTCTCCCTACACAGCTCTTGGTGTTCCTCCTGTCTCAGCCTCCCTAGTGCTTCGATTACAGGCATGCACCACCACGCCCTGTTTTGGTGCTCACCACAGTATGCCCAGGGTTCCTGGGCCTGCCTGGCATGTGGTACTGAGCATCGAACTGGGGTCCTTGTGCTTGCCAGACACGTGCTTCTGCCACCAAGCTATCTCCCCAGCCCCACTATACTAAGTTCTTAACACTTAAAAATAATTTAAAAATAGAGGTTCTAAATAGACAGGAAGTATATGAATAACTGAGAAGAACATGGCAACCTGTAGCGTCACTGGTCGTTAGGGAAACGGAGGCCATGACACTGCAGTGGGTGGCTGTACTTTAGGCTAGGCAGTAGAGATGCTGCCAAGAAGGCGGAGAGGGACAGGGTCCTGTGCATTGACTCATGGCAATGCAGAGTAGTGCAGAGCAGTACACGGGATATCCATCTCGTATTTCCCCATGGGAAACAGCGTCAGAGCTCTTACAGATGCCACGCAGAGTTGCCACGTAATTACTCTCGTAGGCGTCCCTGGGAGACATTAAAGCATACATCTCCATCATAACTCATGCACATTTGTGCTCATAGTGGCTTGACTCATACTGGCCCAACATCTACCAGCTAAGAATGGGTCAATGGGGGGGGGCACCCCCATTCATTCAGTGGAGTGCTGTCTGGTGACAAAGAACAGAAGATTGGTGGGTGCTCTGGAGCAATCAAGCCAGGAAAGAACCACTGTGTGGAGTGGAAGAAGCCAGTGGCAGAAGACCGCGTGCGTGGGGCTCCGTGTGTACGAGATGCCCCATAGGAGTGTGCTGTTGAGGCAGACTGTAGGCTGGAAGACCCAGAGGGGAGGCAGCGGGGGGCGGGGAGGGCTGCTGGTGGGCGTGCGCTTCTGGGGAGGCCCCAGAGCTGTCGTTAAAGCTGGGTGTGGAGCTGCACAGCCCTGGGGGCAGGTACCAGGAATTACTGCACCACACACTTTAATTAGGTAAGCTGCACAATAGGAGGCTGGTATTTCATTAAGCTGTTTAAAAAGTATGCCACAGAGTTAATAAAATATATCAACGAGGTTCAATGTGTTTATTTAGGACAGATAGAGAATTGCAGATCAACAAGGAAAACATGCGGGTAGGCAATTTATAGAAACTCAGAGAGCAACCATCCCATGGTGCGATCCCTCAACTCTCATAAAATCAGAAATGCAAATTAAAACCGAATGACCTCACTTTAAATCTACTGGAAAAAAAATTTTAAAAATAGAAGTTGGCAGGGAGCGGAGCCTGGAGCCTGATGCTGGGGAGACAGGAAGGTGGACTGGTGTCCCGTGGGAGAGCAATCCCACAAAGGTCAGTTTACTATGACCTTGGAACTCAACTTCTGGACACACACACACACACACACACACACACACACACACGCAGAGCTGCACTGGGAAGCAACAGAGGAGGTACACACTTAGCACTGGGAATGTGTTTTTAAAACTTAGGGCAGTACGGGAAAACGAAGCTGCGGTGGCGTGAGGCTGCCCTATTTGGAGAGGCCAAGCATGCAGATTCTTCACACCAGCAGGCATACAAGGGATCATCAACACAAGCATGTGTTTAAACATTTTTTACAGTAAAAGACACATTGCCTCGAACCCCCTCAGAATTCTGGAGCGCACCTCCCACGCTGTTCTTGCCATGTTTTGAAGCAGTTCTGGCAGTCCTCTTTCATGAGCGTCTCGATGCAGTGCGACCAGCCATACGGTGAGTGCTACTAGTGCATGGTGGCTTATAGGGGCACTGTCGCACGCGCTTGTGCACTTCGTCCTCTGGACCTGGTAAGGGGCAGCTTCTAACTCTTCCCCAAGTTCAGACCGACGAGGAAAAGTCAATGTTTTGAAAGATTCAGGGCATAAAAGCAGTCTTAATGGCATAACCAAGACCCTCATGAAAGAGGACCTCAAGAGCTGCTACAGAAAGTGTTGGGAACAACGGGGTGTGTGCGACTGGAAAGGAGAATCAACGACAATGGAGTAAACTAAAAACGTTGACGTTTGCCATGTGTTTGGTCACACTGCACACACTTTTAAAAAATTTTAAATTTTTATTATTTAAATGTAACAATGGTTATATTACATATTTTCATGATCAGATCAGTTTAGATTAAGATATAGGTATATAAGATTGATCAAACAATGAAACATTAACACTTTCAATAAACATTACTTTTTTTTTTCTTTTCCCCTTTCTTTTTTTAACAGTTGACACATTGCATATTGTCTTCACAATAGTTCTACAGAGCAGTGTGTGGGCATGACCCACCTCCCTATTGATGTTGCTAAGAAAAAAAAAAAAGGACAGAAAATTCTTCTCTTTGGACTAAGAGGAAGCAGATACATACACAGCCCAGTGTTCTGCAATTGGGCCACCAGTGAAGCTTACAGTGCTGGAGGCTATTGATCCAAGCCTCCTACGGCTCATCTCATCAATCTAGCTCTGCGTTTCATGCATTGTAATGAAGCTTTTTTTTTTGCTGGGTGATCAAGGGCAAGTCAAAGTAAGACCTGTATAAAAAAAAATTCATTTTTTATATCTTCCAAGGTCAAATTGCCTCAGGATTAAGTTTAGGACCATATGCAGTACTTTGTAGAACTGTTGCTAGTGTCAGCCTTCGGGACGAGTCACAGCCATTGCTTGGCCAGTTTGCTTTCTGTGAAAGCCTGAGAGAATGTTTTTCTCTGGGTGACTCTCTTTAGACGCACTATAGTTCATTTATCCCTTTCTTCTGAGGTCCCATAATCTCCTTGACCAGAAAATTTGAGACACCTCTGAGTTATAGGTTATTGCAGCACAGGCTCTCTTATATCCTGAGTCCTTATTGACCTTGAAGGGCTAGGGCCAAAATATTGGCTATCCTTATAGCCCTTCTTTTTCTCCAATTTTTGGTCTGTTAACTTACATTCTCAACCCTCCAGCAGAAAAGCTTTGTGATACTATTACTCTATAACATAGGTACTGGGCTTATCATCACTGGCTTTCTGAGTATCGATATCTTTGACTTAGCTTGGAATTGATATTTTCTGACCATCATTGATATTCTAATAACGTTCCATACAAGTGATATAAGCAGTTACACAATTTTGACACAGATATTTGGAAATTCAAGGAAATACAAAATTGTAGCTTGTCAAGTTTATGGTATTTGGCCCAGTCTCTTATTTTCAACTAATGCTCTTGAGAGAGAGAATAACAGTAACTGAGTTTACACTGGGAGCAGTACACATCAAAAAGACAAGAGTGACATGCATTCCAAGCATAGTTTTACTGTTACATGGTGCTATGATCAATATGATGAACCTTTTGAAGGTTCTTGAGACCAATATCTGATTCATCCTGTGTACATAAGTGCATGGTTTTGCTCTTGATATGTTTTCTGCTTTATCTGCTTCCAGTCACTTTGTTGTTTAATCCATAACACATTCAGCTGTGTTATGCCCTTAAGTTTTTATTTTCTTCTTTAAAGTTCTTATATTAAGGAGACTATATGATATTTACACATGTAGGTCTGGTTTATTTCACTAATGAGTATATGTTCAATATACATCCATTTACATATGAAGTCTACAAACTTATCATTCTTTATAGTTGAGTAATATTATTTTTATACAATGTATACACTTTTTAAAGGGAGTGTGGACGCAGAAAGGCTCTTATTAGCCCACAGGCACGACAGTCTGTGATGGGACACCTGAGACCGGGCAGGAAAGGGCAGATGGATGATGTAAGAGACAGGTTTAGAAGGTCCAAGTTTCTAATCTCCTCTCTGTAAGGAAAAGTCCGCCTTTGAGCTTTCAGCCTTCTTGCTCAGGTTTAAACTTTAATGGGCTCCCAGAGCAGAACTTTGAGGTCTTTTCTATGCAGCTCACTGACCTGCATTATGGTCAGCAGCCCTCCCTCCCCTCCAGTGCCCCAAGCTCCGTGTGTCTCCCCGCCAGGAGCTGAGAAGCAGCACCTTGGGTGCTGTGCGTCTGTTATGGGTTCGCTCTTGGCTGTCCCTCCAGACCTCATGGTGGGGGCGTGGTCCCAAAGGCAGCAGTGCTCAGAGGTGGAGTTGTGGGGAGGACAGTGACCGCACCAGTGGATTAATCCACTTGTGGATCCATGGCGGGATGCTGTGCTGTGTTGCTCTTGCAGGCCCTGAAGCATGGAGGAGGCAGCCTTCCATGGATAGAACCACTGAAACCACCAGGCCCAGTCAATCTTCATGCCTGTGAAACTGCTGGCCTCCTGATGTTTTGTCACAGTGGCAGAAAACTGACTGGTTCAGAAGCTACAAGCCACTAGGAACCTTTGAGTCCATGGAGGACACACAGCTGCAACTGGGTTTGTACTACAAGCCAGGGCTGTTCTTGGTGGGTGGCTTCCACTGTCCTGGCAGGGAGGCCGCAGGTCAGCCTGGGGCCAAGCAGCCCCACAGCCATTCAGAGGGCGTGAACGGAAATGCGAAGTCCCCTCTCTGAGCTGCCAGGCCAGATGACATACCCCACACAGTCGCCACTTTATTTTTGAGGAGCAGAGCTGCATAATGTACACCCGAGCCTCGAGTCCTGTCACCCAGGGAGACAGAGGCCTTTTCTTTGGCCATGGGATGACCTCATTATGCATTCCCTGACTGCACGGCATGAGGGAAGCGCCCCTCTTGCTGGGCCCTGGACAATGCTGGGAAAGGCAAGAAGAACGCAGGCCCTGGACATGATCCAGCCAGCGAGACGGGCGAGAGAGGTTCTGACAGCCACACTGGCCGTGTCACGCTCGGGATGGGCACAGAACGCCCTCTGTGTGTGGCAGTCAGCTGGGGGGGGGTGCCGTTTTCCTGTCAGACCTCTGTGAGGAAGGCGTGGAGCTGACACAAGGCGGTGGCTGAGGTGACACCAGGTAGGACAGGGGTGGCTGAGCCTCAGATGCTGATGGTCCACGGAGGGGAGTGGACTTCACACCACGAGTGCTCGAAGCTGTGAGACCGTCTCCCCACAGTCAGCTCAGGAGATGGCAGTGGGCCCGCAGCACACGAAGCGCCTGACGGCTCTGGCTGAACCGAAGCTAGGGACTCTCCCCTGAACATCTCCTCCGAGCGCTACCAGGGGTGGACACTAGACCTAGTACCAGAGGTCTCGATCTCACAGCAGTTTGTAGACGGCCGTTCCCTGCTTCAGCCTGCTCACACTCACGCGCCTGAGTAGCCTCAGCCCACTTTCGAGGTAAACCTGCCGAGGCTCAGGCATCTCAGGCGACCTGCCTAGCAGCCCACAGGCCTTGGCAGGGCCTTACCGCCGAGCCAGGTGGCCCCTGCCCTGGGTCAGTAATGCCTCATCTCCCTGTGCACCCCGCTACTTTACCCAACTGGGAATTCTGCCTTTTCTGGAGAATTCATCTACTCTGTGGCCTGCACAGAGGTGACTCCTTTTCAGATTGCTGCCTGCTGACGACCCTGCACTCAGCCTGGCCTGGCCTCTTTCTCCTGCCCTGGCCCAGAGAGATCTCCCTTCTGGCTTACCAGTCCTCCATGTCTCCCTGGCCGGGCGCCTTGCACTGGCCAGCCCCAGGAGGCAGGTGGTTGACCACCCCGTGGAATCCAGCCCACAGCCGGGCATCCACACCAGTGGCAGCTTCGAGGGACAGATGCTAGCACTTCCTCAGTGACCTCTCAGCATGGGGCGGGACGAGGCCACACATAGTGCACCTGGCTGCCTGCCTTTCCTGTGGTATCCGCGGCACGTCTTGCATAGGCACGTGAGGTACAAGTCGCAGCCTCTCCTCACGGAGACTTGGGGCCTTTTCTGACTAAACCAGGACAGTGGTTGATTGACAGGAGGACACCACAGACGGGCTCCACAGAGAGTGCAGGGGCCAGGAGTGACCATGAGGCAGCGCCTACCTTGGCAGGTGCTTCCTGGAGCCCAGAGATGTGTGTGCTGGCCCACCCCACCTCGGTAAGCAAAGTCAAAGGGGAGCTGGCATCCTTGGGGTGCAGAGGAGAGCTCCAAAAGTGGGGAGCTTTCTTTTTCCATTAGGGAAAGTTGCAGCTCTCAGTGGGTCTCTGGCTGTCTCTAGGGGGCCCATTGCAAGGGTCAACCTACACCGATCGCCAGCCCCGGAAGACGGGTGAGCGAGTCCTGAGGTGGGGTCTGCATGCCATCAGCAGACGTCTGTGCAGGACCCTGGTGCTGACAGAGCCCTGGGAGCCCTGCCGGGTTCCTCACTTCTCTGGGCCACGGAGCTCCCTTCTGTAACGTCAGCACGGCCCTTTCCTCCTGCGGCTCATTCCTGGCTTCTGACTATTGTGAGGCTCCTGGGAGGAGCACACCCAGCAAGAGGCGCACACACCCCCATGCTAGGATAAAGGCCTGTGCTTCCAGGAATTGCTTGGTGTGATTATGAAGTCTGACAAGTCCCAGTATGTGCAGTCAGCGAGCTGCAGAGCCAGGGCCACCATGGGTGTGGTGCCACTCTGAGCCCAAAGGCCACTGCACTCCAGCCTGGTGAGGACCTGATGTTTCAGCCTGAGTCCAAAGTCAGGGAAAAAATCAATGTCTCAGCAGGAGAAATGCTTTCTTCCTTGCGGGAGAGCTGCCCTTTTCTGCCTGCTCAGGCTTTCGGCTGACTGTATGAGTCCCACCCATCCACACGAGGGAGGGTGAGCTGCCTGGTTTAACTGTTCAGCTTCCTCAGCAGCACCCTCAGGGACACACCCAGCGTGAGTGCTGACCAAGCATCTGGGGACTCTGTGCCCACATCAGGTTGACATGCGTCTCTTAGCTTTCCTGTCCCTGGGACGAATACCTTACGCCACACACTTTTAAAAAAGGGGGCGGGGAGGTGTTCAACCTGACTTATGGTTTCAGAAGTTCCAGTCCATGGCTGGCTTGCTCCAGAGCACAGTGCCATGATGGAAGGGCATGGGGGAGCAACATTGCTCCCTTCATGGAGGTAGGCACGCAGAGCATCGTAAAGAGCACCAGGGAGAGATGCCCACCCAAGGCACACCTGCAGGGACCCAGCTCTGTCTAAGCCCCGTCGTCTGCTACAGTATTCAGCTCCAGATCTGAGTGAATTAACCCAGCGACACAGACTTCATCCACCATCCAGTGATCCCTTCTTCTTCTTCTTTTTTTTTTAAAAAAATTATTTTATTTTATTTTTTTCTTGTTTCAGAACATTTGTTTATTCATTTTTGTTTATTCATTTTTATGGCCGGCTCAGCCTGCCCTGAGGGCAGGGCTGGCGCAGCATGTGGTGCCGGGGATTGAACCGCAGTCCCTGCAGCAGCCCAAGCTTTCCTAAGCAGGTGCTTTAGACCACTGAGCCATCCTGCTGGGCCCCTCTCTACCCAATTTCTGATGGGACAGGCAAGGGTGGGACGGGAAAGAGGCCAGAAGCAATTCCAAAATTCTACTTTGGCGAGCAAGTGGGAGAAGACAGGTAAGAATTTCGGCCTCAGTTCTGAAAGCACAAGCACACTGGCCGGCTGGTCAACCAAGCAGTCAAGCAGGCACCCCACCAGCCACGCCTCTGCTCCACACCAGTGGCTTCCCTGTGCACCCAGAGTTGCCACTAAGCAGCAAGTGTGGCTTACCTCACCGACTGTTTTTCATTCTCTCCAACCATGTCCAACAGACCAGGTGAATATGAATATGTGGGGAGTTTTCTAAAGATACAGGGTGCTGTGTCTTTCCTGTCTATTGATTGGAGCTGCTGCATGGGGTGTCCAGGAGTCTGCGGTGGTGATGGGGTTCCCTGGGGGTTTCAGTGAGACCCCTTTTTGAGCTGCTGCTCAGAATCTCCTGATTGTGTCAGAGCCTGGATACTGCAGAGATGAGAAGGTTTCATTTGATCTGGCCCTCCTCCCTATTTTGAAATGAATAGATTCACTGTTACAAAAAACAGACTGTGTCACATGTAGCCCCTTCCTTATCACCAACTCACCAGAGGAAGTTGACTAAAAGCAGTGTATCTGGGTGGCCGCCAGATTGCTCTCGAAAACATGTTGGTGGGTGTAAAACGCACAGAACAAATCCTCCCCCGTGTCTCCGTGTCTCTGGCTAGTCATCCCTGTCCACACTACTGTCTGCAGTGGGACACACCTGGCTTCCCTGGGCCGCGTCGAGTGAAGAGACACTGTCTTGAGCTACACAGAGAATATCCACCAGAGTGGATGCCTATAGGTGACTCGTGACAACACAGCGCGGAGTTCAACGCCCAGGCCAGCCCAGGAGTAATCTGGACACACCCGGCAGACTCTTCCATATTCCAGCTATGTTTTATGTTTTAGAATCAAATTTCTGTCAAGATATTCATTTAGGTTGTTGCCAGGGAACAAAAGCCTTTTTATTCCATACAGAAGATGGTAAAAATATTTATTGATAATGTGTTTCAAAATCTTCCTATGTGTCTGGAAAACATGAAAAAAGTTTAGAAATGGGGCTCTCATTTTTGTACCGTGCAGAATTAGTGACTGTTGATATTTTGATGTACTCATCTCTGGTGTTTAAGCAAAAGCCCATTTCTACCTCATGATCTTCTCATTTTTTTTTTTTTTTTTTGCCCAAAGTCAGCTACTGCTATAAGAGTGGCACCTCCCCTCTAGTCCATTTAAAAAGTAATTTCAGTATGCATATCCACTTGCTAACAGTGTCTAGTTGTTTCTGTGGGGTTTGTTGTTGCTTGTTTGTATTTTAGGGAAGGGTCTACAGGTGATTAGGGTCTCTCTCCTGGATCCGCCTGTCTACAGCCTCCCAAGAGCTGGGATGACAGGCGTGTGCCACCAAAGCCAGTTGCCGTCTCAGCGCGCCCCAGGGGTGCGGGGCCGGCACGGCAGGCCTGGGGATCGAGCCCCTGACCCCTGCACCTGCTTGCAGGCACTTTAATCCGCTGAGCTATTTTGCTGGCCCTGTTTCTGTGTTTTTGAAAAACTTCACACGTGAAGGACATGACCTTGTTCCTCCATGTCTTGCGTGTCTCACGCACTCCTGGGTTTTGGGGTCTGTTTACGGCTGTGTGTAGACCCAGAGCATTTATTTTAAGAATGAAATCTTGGAGACCTGTACTCGTCTACTCGCCCTGATGCTGTCCCTCTCTTCCTCCCGCCCCCTTCCCTCTCCCTCCCTTGCGTCCTTCCTGGTTCTTTCCTCCCCCCACCCCTTTCTTGCTGTGGTGTGGGGCTCCACCCACCTGCTCGCCCCGGTTCCGATGGAGCTGGCGCCCAGTTTCTGCTGTTACAGATAGTGCTGCTGCAGTAAGTATCTTAGTGCCCAGCTTCCCTAGAACGGAAGGCCACATTGCTGCATGGGGAGCATAAACATCACAAAAATATTCTTCAGAATGGCTGAAATAATTTATTTCCCAAACAGCAGTATAAGAAAAAGGCCAAGCCGGGTGTGGCGGCTCACGCCTGTAATTCCAGCACTCGGGAGGCTGAGGCAGGAGGATCAGTGCGAGTTCGAGACCAGCTTGAGCTACAAAAGTGAGCTCAAGGCCAGCCTGAACTGCATAGTGAGACCCTGTCTCAAAAAGGAAAAAAGAAAAAAGAAAAAGAAAAGGGCCACCCTGTTGTTGTTAATGCTGTGTTCAGTTCACCTTATTTTGTCAGTCTCATTAGTAAAAAGGCTGGCTTCTTTTTGGTTTAACTTTCAGGGCTCGTTAGTAATTGCTGAAACTGAGCATGTTTGTGGGTTTCACTCTACCTTCTTCTCCACACCTACAGGTTACGGACCAGGGATGGTCTGAAGCAGATGACCAGTGTACACACAGAGAGGCTCCTCCCCCCAGTGTCCTTTAACCACACGTCCCGCCCCCACTGCCTGGCCCTGGCCCTCCGGGTGCCCTGCACGAGTGGTGGGCCTCAGTCTGCTCGCAGGGTCCTGCTGTGCCACACACGGCTGCTGAGGTGTGCCGAGGAGAGGTGTGAACGTTGGAAGAGTTAGGATGACTTGCGCAGAGACACGACAGGGGAGAGCAGCGGGGGAGGAGCAGGTTTTCACTTAAGGAGACCCCGGCTGAAGCCCCTGGGAGGGGACAGACTCCAACAGGGAGCAGGACAAGGTCGGGAAGGATGAGATGGCTCTGCATGGGGGAGAGCCTGTGGATTAGAACGGACCGGAGGCAGGGAGGCCGCTGGGAGAATGCTCCAGGGCAGCAGGAGGAGGGGCCCGCAGCTGGTGGGGGGGTGGTGCAAAACTGGAAAATCTAGGAGAAGCGCTGACTGTGTGCTCCCCAGAAAACATGCTAGCGACAGGAGCCTGTTCAGAGGTCCACGGTTGCATTGTTTTAAAAGGCTATACCCAGAATGGGGCGGAATACAGAATGGGACCCAGCTAATGGCAGCAGGTAAGAGAATAAGGCAGCTGGGAGTAAATCCCGAGACACGCCTGCAGCCCGCATGCAGACAGCCACAAAGTCTTCCTGGAAAACAGGAAAGCAGAGCTTATGTGGACGGAAAGCTCTACCTGTGCTCGGAGCAGACAGCTCAACAACCAGGAGACAAAGCTGTTTCATGAAGCTAACAGAATCCCAATGAAAAGATCTATAAAGTGGAGTCCGTTGATTATGAAGTTCATTAGGAAGAAAAAAGAAGAGTCTGGGAAACCCTGACTGACATGGTGCCATCTTTCCTGAGCACCTGTGGATGTGTCCCGTGGTGGTGGGAGGTGGAGGTCGGGGATGGGAAGCACCAGGGGGACGGGGAGGAGGGAGGGACAGCCCGAGAGCTGCACACAGAGGGGCGAAATGTGCAGCCCCGCGCCCCGACGCCCCAGAGCTAGCTGCGCAGCGCTTCATCCGGGTCTGGGGTCGGGAGGTCGCGTGGCCTGCCGGGTATGCCACCTCTGAGCACCTGCAGGGGTGTGGACAAGACCACCAGAGAGAAGCACTGAGGGCAACGTCCGGACGCTGCCCCAGGGCTGCGCGCGCGAAGCTCCGTGCGAACGCATGCCGCGGGACACCAGGCCGAGGTGCTACCGTCCACTGTTTCCCCACTCAGCAATGCGCTGCGAGGCTCCTGAGCTCATGCTTTAGTCATCTCTCTAGGTCTGGCTTAGCACGGCAAAAGCTTGGCGGAAGAGGACTGAATCAGACCAATTCAGTCATTCACTTAAATACTTAACAAGCGTTCCCCTTGTATTAGGCATTATTCTGGGTGTTTAGGTTGGACAGTGAAGAAAGCATTCAAAGGCCGCACCCTCGCATGCTGCCCTGGTGCAATTCAAGGTTAGTAACACCTCACCGCAGAGCAGGCAAGCCGCTCAGGAGGTGTTCTCTGTGGCTCCCCCTACAGGAGGGGCAAGGACAAGCTGTCATCTAGGGCGGGGCCTCTTGCTGGCGTCTGAGGAGGTGCGGGGTCTCACACAGTGAGGGCCACGGAGCCTGCATGCGTGGTTCCCCTCCTTTCTCTCTTCTTGAAATGTGCCAGCACTCAGTCCTGGAGGGTTCTGCCTGCCGGCCTGTATTAGGCATTAGCCTAATTACTCCCCGAATTGCCCCCAAACCAGGGCCGTTGGAGAAAGTTCAGTGAGAATGGGGCTTAGGCCGGTGTTAGCTACTTTTCTCTTTTGCTGAGACAAAGTGCCGAATGCCCAGAGTTACTTGAGGAAAGGTCTATCTGGCTAGCGCCTTGTGGACGCTTCAATCTGCGATCAGCAGGCTCCCAAGCAGGGAGGCCTGGCACGGGGCCACTGCTCATGGCAGCGCAAGACAGCCAAAGCAGCGAGAGCCAAAAGGAGGGAAAGCACCCCTCTCTCCCTCCCTTCCTCCTGCCCTAGCAGTGCTCACGGTATCTCCACACCCTTCTTGTACGCACGTTCAAGATGAGGATCCGGGCCCCTCGCTGAGTTGCTTAAACTTCTAGACTTCTCAAATTGACACAGCCTAGATCAATAAGGGTGTGTCCTCTGTGCTCCAGGATGCAGGATGCTGAGGTCCTTAGGTAAGCTCTGTCCTCTGTGCTCCAGGATGGAGGATGCTGAGGTCCTTAGGTGGGCTCTGTCCTCTGTGCTCCAGGATGCAGGATACTGAGGTCCTTGTCCTCTATGCTCCAGGATGCAGGATGCTGATGTCCTTAGGTAAGCTCTGTCCTCTGTGCTCCAGGATGGAGGATGCTGAGGTCCTTAGGTAAGCTCTGTTCTCTGTGCTCCAGGATACAGGATGCTGAGGTCCTTAGGTAAGCTCTGTCCTCCATGCTCCAGGATGTACGACCGCTGAGGTCCTTAGGTAAGCTCTGTCCTCTGTGCTCCAGGATGGAGGATGCTCAGGTCCTTGTCCTCTGTGCTCCAGGGTGCAGGATGCTGAAGTCCTTAGGTAAGCTCTGTCCTCTGTGCTCCAGGATGCGGGATGATGAGGTCCTTAGGTAGGCTCTGTCCTCTGTGCTCCAGGATGGAGGATGCTGAAGTCCTTAGTTAAGCTTCTAGACTTCTCAAGTTAACACATCAACCATCACAAAGCTCCAACACCAGTTTCAAAGGAAAGAAAGTAGAGCCAGAGTTTCCACTGTGGGCAGCGAATAGCAGACACACTGAGTGCTGCACAGGGAGCAGGCGGTAAGCAGGTCGGGGGAAAAAGCAGGTAGGCCAGGGAGGGCTGGGAGGCTGCAGATTGAGAACCATGAAGGCCAGGACTTAGGAGGTCAGGTCTGAGACAAGCCTGGAAGGAAGTGGGACCCCTCAGAGGTGCTGCATGTTGGCCCAGGTCACCACGGGGCAGGTGAGGACTGGTGGGATAAAGCACATTGTCCCCTTCTGTAGGAGTTGAGGTGCTTATTAGGCATCTGAAAAGGGGGTGTTGGTGGGGAGTTTACTGTGCGACTGCCAGATGTTTGGATGTTTCAGTGGAGAACACAGAACAGGGGTTTCTGAAAGTTAGCATGACTGGGGTCCTGCTTCGGAGTTTGCAGTTCACTAGGTTAGGGTTGGGCCTGAGAATTTCATGGCTCCCAAGTCCCCGTTGACACTGCTGGTCCAAAACATTCTCTGAGAAGCCAGGCGTGGTGGCACACGCCTATAATCCCAGCACTCGGGAGGCTGAGGCAGGAGGATTGGTGCAAGTTCAAGACCAGCCTGGGCTACAAAAGTGAGTTCAAGGGCAGCCTGAATTGCATAGCAAGACCCTGTCTCAAAAAAAGACCAAGAAAAAAAAAAACCAAAACAAAAAACACCCAAAACATTCTCTGAGAACCAATGGAACAGCCAAAGGAAGCTGAGCACGGAACCCTTGAGTGTGTGAGACAACCAAGAGGACCTTGAGGAAGGGCCACAGAGGCAAGAGAGGCAGGGGAAGGCAGAGCGAGCTGGTCACCAAGGCAGAGGGAGAGGAGCGCAAGGAGGCCAGAGGCCACCCCAGATCAGAGTCTGTGGTCAGAGACCTGTGGGCAGAACTGAGCCATGGGACACGCTAGTGGTTTGGAGACTGAGCTCAGGAAGAAATCAGTTCTCAACCAAGGGGCGAGGAGGCTATGGTGAGGTTCGGGCCACAGGATGGAGGCGTGGGACACCCTCTCTGTCCATTTTCTTTCTGCTGCTTTTATCCTCCACAAGGCTGTTCCGGAAGGGAAGGACAGCTTCCGGTGGACTGCCTGACCGCTCTGTGTGTCTGTCCTCTTGTAATAGTCGATGCAGTTCTTAGGATAGACATCTGATTCCACCCTACCTGGAAGGGGGGAACATGTTTTCCACATTTGTAGGAGAATTGGTTCCTTTGAGCAACCAGGGACAAAAATTATGCAGTGACAAAAATTTTGATGTGCTAAAATGGCCTGTTAAGGATGCATTTAATCCATGTTTAATTACGACATATACTGATATGACATAAAATATGGCAAAACACAGCAGAGCGATTAAATACACAGCAGATCAGAAATGTAACCTAGCAAAGAGGGGCTGCCAAGCAAGGCAGAACTCATAGGGCAAAACACTGGCAGAGTTTGCTAAATGCACGCATGCGCACGCACACACACAGAAGATTTCGTGTTCTCAAATATACGATGCACCAAAATAAAAAATCCACACATTTCTAAAAATTAAAATCATCACATATATGCAGTAAAGGATCAGTCTTTTTAAGGTTAAAAGCCTTTTTGAAACTAGTAAGCAAAAGAGAAATGCTATAATGGAAAAGCAACCAAAACATCGGGAGGAATCTCAGATGAAAACAGGCCAGTGAGTATTTCTTTTCCTTTTTTGTTTTACTGTATCTGGTACAGAGTCTCACTATGCAGCTTGGACTCACAGTGATCCTTCTGTTTTCAGCCTCTCCAGTGGGATTCCAGGCATGCACCACCATGTCCAGATTCTGTTGCTGGCTCAGCACACATGGGTGGAGGGGTGAGGGTGGGGGGCTGGTGCGGCAGGCGGGACTGGGGATCAAGTCCTGGTCCCTGTGTTTGCCAAAGCAGGCAAACAGTGAGCTGACTCACCAGCTTCCTCTCTCTCTCTCCCTCCCTCCCTCCCTCTCCCTCCCTCCCTCCTCCCCCCCCTTTCTCTCTTGTATTTGGTTCAGGGTCTATAGCGTGTCATTACTAGATCAGACTGGTAGTGATCCTCCCGTTTTCAGCCTCCCCAGGACTGGGATTACAGGTGTGTGGCACCATGCCCAGTCTCAATGGCCACCTCAGTGCAACCAGGGGCAGGGCCAGCACGGCAAACTGGAGATCCAACCCTGGCCCTGTGCTGTGCCTAAGCTGTCTTTTGGTCTGCAGAGCTCTCTGGCAGGCCCTAACATTTCTAAAGATGTATCTTTATTAGTTTTTTTCTATGTGGTTCTGGGGATAGAATCCAGGGCCTCTATACTGAGCTACATTTCTAGCCCTTTTTGTTGTTTATTTTGAGCGGCAGTGAGCTTTTTTGGTGGTGGTGCAAGGGATCAAACACAGGACCTTGTACTTGCCAGGCAGGTGCTTGAGCCACTGAGCTATATACCAGGCCCTGTTTATTTTGACAGGGCTTGCTAGCTTTGTTGTCTAGGCAGGATTTGAACTTGCAGTCCTTCTCCTTCAATTTTCCAGAGTGGTAGGATTACAATTGTGTGTCACCAAGCCTGGCTTATTATTAATATTCTTGACAGTAGAAATAAAATTAGCATTCAATTTTTTAAAAAGCCTTAAAAGTGGACACAGATCAAGGGAACCCTGAAATTCTGCTTTCTGATCAGCCAGCTGTTTATCATGGAACTTTCCAGAGGAAAATATTTTTACGTTCCAAACGATCGCAATGGGTCAGACATTATCTAAGTATGCAATAATAGAAAGCTGGTTTTCCAAACACGGGAGGCAGCTTGACCAGGCCCCTCCCTTGGCCTGGAAACTGTGCATGGACAGAAGCAGCCCGGGGTGTGCGGGGCTGCGCTCCCCACATTTGAGCCACGCGCCCCGGAAGCAGTTCTGGATGCCCTCTCTGACCTATAGGAAGACGTAGGCTTTCCCCTGCCTGTTGGCTTCTGTGCTGCTGAGCACAGGTGTACTCTGACAATTAGGTCAGCTCAGGCCCACTCTCTGCACGCGGCAGTCATTTATTCCCGGCGCTGTCATCCATCTTTGATAGCAAGCTGTTCACAGAAGGAGCTGCGCATGGCTTCTCAAAGGCTCCCCCTCCTCCCACCTCCGTCTGGGGCCATGGAGAAGGCCCTGGGTCCGTGTGCAGCGAGGAAATGAGGACAGAGGTGTTTGTGCCAGTGGCGGAGGGCACAGAGCCCAGAAGCTGGGATGCGGAGCACAGGCCGGGCTGGCAAACGTGCCTGCAGGCAGGCATCTGTGGGGACGTTTGTGAGCAGGCCCCATGTCCTGCGTGCCCTTTCCAGGCCTGGAAATCTGCATTCCACATTGGAGGTGGATGAAGTCAAAAGGACTCAGGCCCAAGGGCCTTGACGGGGAGGCCCTGGCTGGGCGGGGCCGTGCCCAGTGGATCCCTGGAGTGGCCGCAGTGAGAGGGGGCCTGCAGGAGGGCTGGGGAGCTACTGGCAGGTCCCGGCTGGGCTGCTCACCCTCTGACGCTTCAGAGCCCAGGGAGAGGCCCAAGCATCTCAGGAGGAGGTGGACACAAGCAGAACCCGATCTGCCTTGGGTTTGGAAGCAACAGGACAGGCGAGGGTAACCCAGGGGTGAGCAGCACGAGGAGGGCGTGCCTGGCGGCGCCTGAGCACAGCCCAGCCTCAGGGTGACCACTGAGGCCGTAGTGTGCTCTCGGGCTTGCCAGTGGCCAGGACCGATGGGCCCTGTGTCCCCATGGGCCCCTCCAGCCCTCACCTCTGTGTTGCGGGCTGCCCCTCACCTCTCCAGGAGCCGCTTTTCCAAGCCATCTCCCTGCGTCCCTGTAGCACGACAGAGCCTCCCCTCCCCACAAGCTCTCACCAGTCAAGGCCCTGCCATTCCTTGGCCCACTGCGTCCCTGCGTTCTTTTCTGGGTAAGGGCTAGCTGTCTGCCTGGAGAACCCTAGCTCACTTCTCTTCTGGAGCTGACGTCACTCTGTCTTGGCTGATGCTGTCTGCCTGAGGCGTAGCTGGTCCATGGGGTAGGGAGGCCCAGGCAGGTGAAGGCGGGCAGTGCAGCTGTGGCCCTGGGTACGGCTGGGCCTCCAGAGGAAAGTTCGGAACAACTCCTGATGTCTTACCACACTCGGGACTTCCTCTCCACATCTCTTTACCCCCGAGCACCCCCAGTATGGAAGGGACCAAGCCAGATTTTCTCTCATTTTTTAAATAAACTTTTGAGTTGGGCCAGGTGGCCCCTCTACCCTAATTCGGTTCCACTCATCTCAGCCTCCTGCCCCTCCCCCTGGTGACGCCTCTTGAGAGAAGCTGCACTTCCGCACGGCCTTGAGCTCACCCGCTGAGCTTGCGGGTGCACTTAAGCCTCGATTTTGGAGCTCCTGACAAGAAAGCTCTTCCTCATTAGCAAGTGGATCTAAGCTAGTCAGATCCTGCTTCGGTAAAATTCTCGTGGATCTAGTTTGCTGCTCCTTTTCTGTGCAAAGATGAATGCCTACAACTGTAGAGGAAGCCCTAAAAAATGCATCTGTTACCCAGTGCCAAGCACGGAGGCAGTGCCCTCTGCTTTAGCTATGAACATTGGTGGACGCTTGTCCTCAGGCTCCTGGCAGGGGTTTCCTGCACTGCCTCCTTGGACGTGCAGTAAAGTGTCTTTTCCTTCTTTTCTCCTCTCCTTACTGCAGATCACATCTTCAACTCTGGCTGGGAGCAGCAGCCACTGTAAACGGGAGCACTGTCCCGTTGTGCCCTGCCGTCCCACGGGTGGACAGAGAGGAGGACGCTGGTCCCCAGAGTGGCCGCACATCTGCTTTCTGCCTGCTGTCATGCTGGGTAGCACAGTGACTTTCATGGTCATGAACACTCGCGCGTCTCTGTGCTCGCTGTGGGCCTGTCACCAGCGTGTCAGGCCGTAGCCCAGCACGTGGCCTGGGATCCCCGAACCTTCTCTACCCAGCGGTTCTGGAGAAGCAGCACATGGGATCGGCTCATGAGATTTCAGGGCTTCACTGACCAAAGGCATTTTTATAGATGAGAAACCTGGGACTGTTCATCCTGTCGTCAACTTCATGGGATAAAGAGATGCCACACAGATTAGCAGAGCCTGTTCCTAGGTGTGGCAGGGGGTCGTGAGGGTGTGGCCTCGAGTACTGGTCGTGATCCTGGGCCCTTCCTGTCTGGCACTGTCTGCCTGCTGCAATTCCCATTTGCCACCAAGTAGGCTTCCTTGCCTTGTCGTGGCCTTCTGCCATGGTGCTCCTGCTATGGAGCCAGCAGTCTAGGGATGGAATCTCCTGCAACTGTGAGCCATACTCAGCTTTTCCTTTAAGGGGCCAGGGAGCTAGCTCAGTGGTATAAGCGCCTACCTGGCAAACGCAAGGTCCGGAGTTCAATCCGAGGTCCTAAAAATAAAAAATAAAATAAAATGAGTTTTCAACTTTTCCTTTAAATAATGAGTGTTGGGCGTTGTGTCAGAGGATCAGGAAAGCCGACAAACACAGAAACTAAAATCCAAAGATTCTGAGCCCGGGAGGAGCACGGTCTAACTTAAGCACCGCTTGCAGAGCAGCGAAGGGAAAGTGTCAGGCCAGGAAAGGGCGCGTCGGGCTAGTGCAGCAGAGGTAGGGACGAGGATCCGTCCGAGTCTGAATGTGTGAGGGGAGAGCTGAGGTGGCTGCTGACGGGCCGGCTGGCCAGAAAGAGGAAGAAGCAAGGGTCGACAAGGTGGCCACTTCTCCGGCCTCGGCAAGTGGTGGGCGAGTCCGCCTCGGGGATTCAGGGGGTGTCGGCGGAGAAGCAGTGAGGAAAACTATGGAGAGGGTGGGTCTTCCTAGGAGACGGATGTCTAAGGCGCAGTGGGGGCCAGGCTGCAGAACGTGTGCATGGCCCTGGAGGAGAGGGCCAGGCAAGGGCATGGTGGAGTCAGCTGGTGTGGGGTTTGGTGGTCTTGACAAGCCTGACCAGCTGGGATTCCGTGGGGAGAAGAGTTCCCAGCAGTGGGGCGATGATAGAATGGGGGACGCAGGTGTGAAAAGCTCAGCCCAGGGCCTTGGCACGAGAGCAGGGGCAGACGCATGGCCCCCAGGGCGTCATGGGTGTGTGGCTGAATTCTCAGATCACAGCTCTCACCTGCTCTGCTCCTGGAGACCCCGATGGCTGCTGGCCGCGCACACCCAGCTAGCACAGGTGCTAATTTGCTCTGTCGGACTTCACTGAGGAGCCTCATTAACCCTAACACATCCTGCCGGAAGGAGAGGCTTGGCTCACCTGCACTCCCCACCGGAAGTGACCGCACGGCAGCGTGTTCCCAGCCCTGTGCTGGCCCGTTTGCTCCTCATCTGTGCCACTTGGTGCCATAGGAGATGCCTCCTCCCTCAGCTGAGTCGTGGGACAGGGACTCCTGAGCTTTCCAGGAGAGGTCCAAGTCCTGGAATCTGGGCTGGCCATGGAGGGGCCCCAATCTTGTTATTCCATTTCTGGAGGGGTCACTAGGGAACTGCCCTGTCCAGGGGAATAAGAATGCACCTCAACATTTTGGGCATTTTGGGAGCCAAGATCTGCAGAACAGACCTTGGCTATGGTCTAGAGCCAGAAGAACTGAGAGAATGGTTTCATGGGAAGGCCAGATAGAACAGCAGTGGTGTTAGCAGGAAGCTCTAGAGCTTTAGGTCCTTCCCTGGTCCTAGCCCCTCCCCTGGTTTTAGCCCCTGCCCTGATCTTACCTCTCCCCTGGTCCTAGCCCCACCCCTACCTAGCCTTAGCCCCTGCCCTGGTCCTAGCCCCACCCCTAGCCTTAGCCCCTCCCCTGGTCTGTCTCCCTGCCCCCATCTACCCTCTTCCCTCCCTCCCCTTCTTTCCTTCCCTCTTCCCAAAGCTCTGCTTCTTTGCAAGCAATCATACGGGGGATTGAATTCGGTCCTTTGCAGTGAGCTACACTCTATCCCCTTTTATTCTTTGTTTTGAGACAAGGTTTTGGGTTCTTTTTGTGTGTGGTACCAGGGATTGAACTCAGGACCTTGTGCTTGCCAGGTAAGCACTCATTCTACTGAGCTATCTCTCTGGCCCTTGAGACAAGCTCTTGCTAAGTTGCTGAGTGTTCAGGACTGGACTTGACCTTGCAGTTCTCCTGCTTCAGCGCCTGGAGCACTGCCACGCCTGGCTTCCGCCATCACTGTTTCAGTAGCCCAGAGGGAGGACGTGGCTGCCCTTGTAAAATGCAGGCATCTGCATGTGGTTCCGTCTGGGGCACAGCGGCTGGGCTTCCCCACTCGGGCTGTGCAGGGCAGGGGCACACCCTCGTGTCAGGGGACCTGAAGCTGCAGGCCTGGCCTTCCCCTGGGCAGCCTAGCCACCCCTGACCTCCGAGTCCTTCTGCCCTTCCCCTGCTACTCAGGCCCCATGGCTGCAGAGGAGCCGAAGACACTGCTGCTTCCCTTAGCACGAGCTGTTGTCACCGAAGGAGTCAGCGGCCCATGGAAAGCAAGGGAGGGGGACACGAGGGAGAAACTGGACGGCGTCCCATACCTCTGGGGGGACCCTCCCCTGAGTAAAGGGGGGCTGGGAGTCATTGCTCCACAGAGCATCGCCAACTCTGCACTCAGAGTCCAGCACTCAGGAGGCAGAGGCAGGAGGATCGCAAGTGCGCAGCCAGCCTGGGCTCCCTAGTGAGACTGGGGCTCAGAAATCCAGTGCGCCATGCAACCTGCACAGGGCTCCTGTGGGGGGCGGGGGCAGCATGTTTCCTGGGGACAGTTAGCCATGCATTTCTCGAAGTGTCCTGTGGAATCTGGGCTTGACAGGAAGCTTACGATGTGATGGAAACATGCAGCTGTTTGGGGCATGCTGAGTCAGGCAGGTCTGCTGGGACAGGCACCAGGGGTCCTTAGCGGTGGCACAGGTCTGCCAGGACAGACGGCAGGGGCCCTTAACAGTGTCACAAGAGTGTCTGCACCTCTTTGCGAGGGAGGAAGGCACACTCTGTCTCATGTTATTTGACTCTTTGGGTGGAGAACACCTATAGGATTTATCTTTTTGGGATCATATTTTGGAAACGCTGCTGTGACAGGAACGATCAGGTCTCTGGCGTCTTCCAGTCCAGCACTGCCCAATGGCAGCGTGGGATGGACTATGTGGGGAAGCCGCGCTGGCGAGCTTAACTTTTCAGGGGCCATGCTAAGAAAGTGAGAACAAGGGGAATTAATTATAATGATTATTTTACAATACAAGGCGTGACAGGAAGCTGCACTACAAATGCACCTCATGCGTATACAACTACGTGCTATCCAAAATATCACTGTTTTACCCAAACTATCATCATTTTAGAATGTGTTCAATGTAGAAATACTTCGAGGGTCATGGGTCGCAAATGCGTTTTGCTCACTAGTGAGCCGCACGCCCCAGGTGGTCCCGTAAGATCGCATCGCCTAATGCCATAGCCGTCTTAGTTTGCAGTTAACACTCTGTGATGTTCACACACTGAAAGAGTCACCCACCCACGCATGTCGCAGACCACTACCCTGTGATTAAGCAATGTGTGATTATATTTCCAGTCTTTTCTTTCAACCAAGTCCTCAAAGCCTGGCATGTGCCTGACCCTGGGAGCACATCTTGGGCCAGCGCCTCCACATGCCCGCTGGGTGCCAAGGGCTCACAGCCGCCATGCTGGACAGACCCCCATTCAAGGTGCCATCCATCGGAGGCTTGGCCCGACCCTTGTAGAGGTGCAGCGCGGGGCTTGCTACTGCCACAGGCTCTGCGCTGTTGGTTTCTGGCCCAGCCCTTGTCCGTCTGCCTAAAGCCCCACTTGGATCTGGGAAATCTGCCACGAGATCAAGGGAATCAAATACAGTGCTCTTTCTTCTTGTTGTACAGAACCTTTCTGTCCAGAAACAGCTCTGTCCTCGCTGGTGAGGGTCATCACACAGCCAGAAGGAACCCCAACACTGGCCCCCAGTGGCTTTGGCATGAAGGGGCCCAGCAGCGAGCTAAGCCCCCGATAGGGGTCCCTGCACTGCAGCTGTTATACCTGCCTTGCAGATGACGTTGCCGAGGGTTAGCGAGGGGCCGGGAACAGCTCAGGCTGCACAGCTGGGACACGGGCTTCCAGCTTGTCCCACTCTGGATGCCAGTGGGGAACAGCTCTCCCCTTTCACCTTCTCAGCCCCCCCAGGCACACAGCCAAGGCTCAGGCTGCTTGCAAAGACAGACAGTCAGGTGTGTGTCACCGGGCCTTGCCCTGCACTTCCTCTTTGACTGTACCGTTGGCATCTCTTTATTTGGGGAAAGCAAGGCCAGGTGGCTGCCGGCAACCCATTCTGCTGCCTGTAACTTCCCTAAAGCCAGCAGGTACAGCCACGATGCCCAGAGCTTAGGTGTGGACAGATGCCCCACCTCACGTGCAGGGAACGCTTCTTCATTCTGGCCCAAGATGGTATGGTGCCGCCAGGCTGTGTGTCTCTTGAGCATGTGATCAGGAATGGAGCCAGGCAGGGCGCTGGTTCTCTGCTCCTGGTGACCAAGGGCATGCTACTCTCAAGAGCTTGTGTTTGCTTGCCTGACGTAAAATTCAATGAAATGTCCATCTTCTTCTGGAGCACAATCTCCACTGGAAGTAGAGTTGAGCATGGCAGAACTAAGACACATGCAGCCACGGACAAGTCTTTGCAGGCATCAGGTGGGGCCACCTGTGTTCTCAGCAAGGGGCTGCCAGCACAGGCATTTGTCCCAGGAGACCTCTGGATTGGACCTCCGTGCCAAGCAGCTGGCTCTGGACAACTCCATCTCCTATGACTTCGTACTAATCGTTGGATGCATCTGGCTTCATATGCAATAAATGCCCCTTATCCTTGGGGGACACATTCCAGCAGGCCCCCCAGCAGATGCCTGAAGCCGCATGGTCTGCCCTTTGCATATACAGTATTTTCTCCTACACACACTTACTTACAATAGAGTTTAATTTATAAGTTAGTCATGATAAGAGATTAAAATGATAAATAATAATAACAGGTAGAATAATTAGTGCAATATGCTATAATAAGAGGTATGTGAATGCAGCTTCTCTAAAAATATCCTTTGATCTCATTTTCTTTAGACAGGATCTCACTGTTCCATTCAGGCTGGCCTTGACCATGTAGCCCAGGCTGCTTCTGCCTCCGTCTCATGAGCACTGGGAGTACGGGCGAGAACTGCCACGCCTGGCTCTCTGAAAGCATCTCAATGTGCCGTCCTCATTCTTCTCCTTGTGATGATGTGTATAGACACAGTGCCTGTCTGGCAAGGTGACGCTGGGTGACCAATGCCGTGGGATGCCCTGGAAGGGTTACTTGAACAGGAGCCAGTGGTGCAGAGACAGTTTGTCTGATGACTGCGAAGGCCACCAAGTGACTAAGAGGTGGGTAGCGTATGTGGCATGGATGCGCCGGACAGGGGGGTAGCTTACACTCCAGCAAGACAGAGCAGGGAGCTGTGTGGTTATTCTACCCTGCTGCACAGAATAGCATGCAGCTTGGAACTGGTGACCTATCTATTTCTGGAACAATCTATTGAGTGTTTTTAAACTATAGTTGATCACAGGTGATCGAGGCTTCAGAAAATAAAGCCTCAGAAAAGAGAAAACTACCGGAGTTGGTTTTCCCCATTTTTTTGTCTTTAGGTAGGACAATAACTACAGTGGTGTAGTTTTCAGAGCAGTTCAGGGCCCCGAAGCATCAAGACACCTGCAAGACGGTTAGATGTTCAGAAGGACAGACCAGAGGAGCTCTGCAGCGGCACCAGCAAGCTGCGGCTCAGTGAGCCTCCTGGATCTACACTGACCTGTGCTGTGGCGGCTGCTGGTCGCTGAGGTCACTGAGTGCTCTGGACGTGGCTGGTGGGAGGGGTTCCAGTTTTGCAACCCACTGTGGAAAGTGTGTCAGATGTCATCTTAAAGTTTCTCACGTTGACAACACACAGAGGCCATGATGTTTCGGGTATATTGGGTTAAACATCAACTTCACTTTCTTCACTTCTGAAACTTGGCTGCAGGAAAATTGAAAACCAAAGTAGTTGGTTGCCCCAGGTGAGTGGGCGTGATGCATGAGAACCACTGCTGTAAAGCTTAGGGCTGGTGAAATTCTGCAGTGGAAACTGCTCCTGGGGGCAGAGGGGTATGGACCCCAGTCAGGAAAATGGTGGGGAACGGCTGACTCCCGTGGCCAGGGTCTTGGTCACATTCTGGTGGCAGAGGCAAAATGCCTGGCTCCACATCTTCAAGAAAGAATAGTTGATTTGGGCTCACGGTCTGTGGAGGATTCAGCATGGTCTGCGGGCAGCAACATGGGGCAGCATGCAGAGGGGTGAGGCGGAGGGGGAAGCTCGTGGCCTCAGATGGGATGTGGGAAGGGACTGAGGAGGAAGCGGGGAGAAAAGCGCTGTCTCCCAGGGACCCCTTCTTCCCTTCAGGCTCTAGGCCTCACAGCACGCTTACCAGCAAGCTCATCCATGGGCTAATCCATTGGCGAGCGCTGTGCCCCACGATCTAAGCACCCCCAAGAGTACCATCTATAAGCGTGTGGAGCTGGGAGCGCCTGTATGAACACTAAAAAGCAGTTTAAGAGAACCAGGGCTCTTCATTTTGTATCCTTTGGTCCAAAAGTCTTGGTGTTTAATTCCTGTGTTCTTTTTTTGTCTTTTTGAGACAGGGTCTTGCTATGCAGCTCAAGCTGGCCTTGAGCTCACTTGTAGCCCAGGCTGGTCTCAAACTTACATTGATCACATGTGAGCACAGGAAGTCAGCTGCAGGGTTAATGCCAACTGCCAAGTACAGAGCCTGAGGCTAGAGACCCCACAGGGGCACAAGCCCCAGGTCAGTTCCAAAGGTCACCTGCTGCAAAATTCCTTCTTGCCTGGCCAGCTGAGCTCAGGGAAGACCTTTGGCTTTCTTTAGGCCTCCAATGGGCTGGATGGGGTCACCCCTCTGGGAGGGCAATCTGCTGTACTTAGCATGTGCTGCTTTAAATGTCAGTCTCACCCCGCCCCATCACACAGAGAGGTGGGAAAGCACCCAGTGCCGGCCACCTTGGCCTGGAAGGTGACCATCACACCGCACAGCCTGGGCGCCCTGTGAGCGGTTTCTTTAGCATTATCTTATGGGATCTCTTGGTGTCGAAGGATGGGAAGTTTGGGACATTTGAACAGATTGCCCAAGTGCCCTCAGCTTAGAGCTCCCAAGCCTAGTGTCACAGTTGGTAGTCAGATGTCCTCCAGAGCCCCAAGAAGTCACAGTGGGCTTCTGGGAGGCAAGTAGATCCTCCCTTGTAGTTTACTGATGAGTTTGCAGCTAAGATGTGGGGTTGGGAAGCACACCCTGGCTGGAGTGTGGGGGTCACTGGGCTGTGCTTTCTGAAAGGGGCTATCTTCTCTTCCCTTGATCCCCTTTTGTCTCCCATCATGGCTGCTGTGTCTCTCTTGTGGAGCCCCTCTGGGGTGAGGGGAGCACACGCTGTAACCTCTACAAACAGCTAACGTGAGCCCTTCCCCGTTAAGCTGTGGGTATCAGGTGTTGCATGCCAGGGCCAAGAAAGTGACCGAGACACCAGCGTTCCCTCCAAATCAGAAGTGTCTCAGACACTTTCCTGTCCCTGATGATAATAGCAAGCTCTTAACATTTGAAAGAGCAACTTGCCTGACAAGCACAAGGGCCTGAGTTCAGTCCCCGGTCCCACAAAAATAAATAAATAAAAACATTTGAAAGAGCAAACGTTTATTTTGGTTCATGATTTCTGGAAGGTTCTGTCCATGGTCAGCCGACTCTAGGGCAGAGATGGCATGGAGGGAGGGCTGCGGAGGAAAGCCTCCCACCTCGTGGTGGTCAGGAAGCAGACGTGGAGGGAGGAGGGGATTCCCTCTCAGCCATGCTCCAGGGATCCGTCTCTTTTGATCCGGCTGCATGACCCAATAGCATGTTCAGCTGTGGGTTCTTCAGTGGATGGAGGACAGCACCATGATCCGACTGACTTTCGAAAGTCCAACCTCTGAACGTGTGAGTTTTTGTGGGGGACATTCTAGGCCTAACCCTTAACAAGAGGTCACCTCTAGTGATTAGCTGTCTAACAAGTATGGAGCTGCATGAGAGGCTCTTGGCATGGTTCTGAGGAGGGCTGAGGGCCTCTGTGGCCCAGGGAAGCGTGGGAAGCCCCTCCTCATCCTGCAGTGTGTGCGGCCTTGGTGCAGCATGTTGTTCCAGTTGTAAGCGTATTTCAGCCTTCGGTCTTCTTGGAGCTGGGTGCCTGCCTCTGCGTTCCTGGGAGTGGTGCGTGTGCCACTACACATAATAGCTTGTGTATTCGTTTTAGAGGAGTAAGCCCGCCGTGACAATGCAGTGACACTTTAAGGTGGCTCCCTGGGACAGAATGGAGTCCTGGCCCAGCTGTCTATGGCCACGCCGCCCTGAACAAGCTGTTTAACCTCGAAGCACCTGCAACAGTTCAGTGGGCTTGTGTCTACTTGAGTGACTTGGGAACGTCCCAGAAAATTGGTGTGGCACCCCTCTGGGTGTGTGTGGGCAGGTCACGGAGGCATGGCCCTGCGCTGCATCTGGGCCGGCTGTTTCCCTGTGCTGCCTCCCAGCCCCATGAGCCAAGGATTCCTTTGCCACATGCTTCCTCCATAATGTGTCTGCCTTGGGGTGGGATACTGCGCCCCCAGGAAGCATGGGCCAAGCACACCTCTCCGCTTTCAGGTTGCCAGCGTCAAATGTTCTGCCCTGGTAAAGGGAAGATGACTAGATGAGCTTACGGGCCACCCCACACCCAGAGGGCCCCGTTTTTTTGCCTGCTGCATGCACAAAGTTAAAACACATGGTGTAAAATTTCCTTCAGGCTGTGTGGGTAAGGCGTAGATGAAACAGAAATGGGTTTCATGTTCACATTTGGGTCCCACCTCCTAAGAAGTGTTACGATATATACGCAAATGCTCTGAAATTCAAGGAAATGTGAGATACTCAGGTTGTAAAATGAGACAGGTCACAGCTTTCTTCAGAGAGAGGGAGATGGAGGCTCAGGGTGTTGCCCGATTTGTGATGAGGAGGTGTGGCTGGCACCGTGTCCCTGTGCTGAGCTCTCACCAGCCCCTGTGACTGTGACCTTACCTGGAGACAGTCACTGCAGATGAGCTCAAGTTAAGATGAGAGCATCCTGGATTCAGACGGGCCCTAAATCCAGTAGCTGGTGTCCTAAGAGGGAGCCACTAGGACACAGAGACTCAGGGAAGAGGGGCCTGTGGGGACAGGCACAGGGACTGGTGCATGCAGGTGCCAGTGAAGCTATGCTGGGACAAGCCCAGAAGGACCCTTCCCTGGTGTTGTTACGGAGAGCCGAGCTTCGCAGACCCCCCTGGCTGTAGACCTCAAGCAGCTAGACCTGTGAGGCTGTGCTGTGTGAAGCTGCCCAGTCTGCGCTGATGTATTGGGGGGCTTTAGGATGAGCCCCCAAGAACTGGTGCACAGAAAGGGAAAGCGCGCTTTAACGTCTATGAAGTATGAGGGAAAGATACGGCAAAGGCTTACATCAGACAACACGCTTGTGTGGCCCAGCTCAGGGTGCTTGGCTGTGGCCAGGCCGGTGTTAGCTGGGGTCTCTGTGGGGGAGGCCACCCAAATGTCATCTGTAGCCTCAGCCGCCCCCAAAATGTCAGACTTCTGGCTCAACATTCTCACCCGCATGGCTGATGGACACCTCTGTCTTGTCACATGGAAAACGGCTTCCTGAGGTCCTCCCTGTGCCTACTCTGCTGCCACACCGCAACTTACTGACTGAGACTTCAGCCCGCCAAGGGTTCCTGCCCCAAACCATGGACCCCTACTTTTTCTGCCCAACCCTGTGGCTACTCTGTGCTACCTTCTTGGTTGGACTGAGAATACCAGGAAATTAGTATAGCACAGTTCCAGCTGGACTTGCAGGTGATTAAAGAAACGATCAGGTCACCAGAGACCTAGGCTTATCTGTGGCTTGATCTATTGATGAGCTCTTATTTTGGTGGTGTTGTTGGTAGGTCCTCGACACGGAAGCTGGGACGACCTTCATCTTGTCGGGTTCCTCAGTCTTCTCCAGGGGTCCCTAAGCTGTGCTGTACGGTTGTAGCCTTAGTGATTCACTGAGACCCTCTCACAAAGTAAAAGAAGTTTTAAGAGTCTGGGGCTGCAGGTCGCTGAAGGGGCTGGGATTAGTTTCCAGTGCTGCGAAGAAAGAAGTGGGTAAATGGGGGGAAGGGCCATAGAAATGGGACAGCCCCGTTAAGCTACACGAAGGGGTGCAGTACAGGCTTGGATGCTCTTCGTCATGTACCTGAAAGCCCTCCTGTCCCCTCCGCTCATGAACACGGGACAGATACACTGGGGGTGATCAGGCCGGGTCTGTCCCATCCAGGATGAAATGTGCAGGGCGGAGCCACGCGGCCAGGCCCAGGCTCAGGAGCGAGCGGCCGCTGCTGCCGCATCAAGAGCCTGTGGTGTGGCTAAGGCGCCCCCTGGCCTCCTCCCTCTGCACTCCCGATTTTGCTCTGACCTTTTAGTCTAAGAAAATCAAAGACGACTTCTCCAAAAGGAGTCACGTGGGTCCCAAATCACCTCTAACTGGGTGGAAGATGAGTCTGTTTTCTGGGTAGTATAAGACCGGGGGCTGGGTGAGTTACAGAAATGAGAGGCTTGGGCCGGTGAGACGGTTGAGCGGTCTAAAGCGCCTGCTTAGGAAAGCTTAGGCATCTTCAGGGACCATGGTTCGATCCCCGGCACCACCTGCTGTGCCAGCCCCACCCCCAGGGCAGACTGAGCTGCCCATTAAAAGAAAAGGGGGGGAGTGCGGGGGGAGAAATGAGAGGCTTATTTTGGCTCACAGTTGGTGTTCAGTGTCCAGGCTCTGCTTCTGGTGGCTCTAGAAATGGCCCAGAGCATCACGTGGTGAGAGACGGGGAGCGCCTGTGCGCGTGCGCGTGCACGTGCAATGCTCCAGCCGGCTCCCGCCCTCTCTTCCTACAGAGCACGGGTCTTCTTAACCCTGCTCCGCCTCGCTGCCCTCCTCCTGTCCTGGTCACCTGCCAAAGGCCTCATCTGCAGACTCCAGGGCTGGATTAAGTTTCTGTCTCTAATGCATGGGTGATTAACCATAGTCAGAGTAGAACAGAGCGCTCTTTACAAACCGGATCCGATCAAGTCTGTCCTCTGCGCAACCCAGACTTGAGGAGGTGGCTTCCCGCCTCATTAGCACAGAAGCCGAGACTCTCACGGTGGCCACTAAGGCATCTCCCGGCACGGCCTCATCCGCGCCCTGCGGCCCCCCTCGGCTGCCCGCGCCCTCCCTCTCACGCGCTGGACGCTGGCTGCACTGTCTCTAGGTCATTGTGCTCCCTGCTCCTGCTCCAGCCCTTGGCCTCCGTCACCATGCCTGGAACGCTCTCACCCCGGGTCCCCATGCTAGCGCGAGTCTTCACTTAATAGCGTCTTCTCGATTTGGCCCATGCTCCAGGTTGACCTTGACTGGCGCCTGAAGGTCACATACTGGAGCCTTGATCTGTAAGGTACTGCAGCTGAGGGCTTGCACAACCTGCTGGAATAGGGGACTGGTGGGCGTCCCTAGGTCCCTGGAAGTGCGCCCTCGTGCGGCACCAGGGTAGATCCTCTCTGCCTTGGCGTCTTGAGCCCTGACCAGAGGCCCCAGTGACGTGGCTACCTGGCCTTGCACCAGAACATCTAGAACTGGGAGCTAAATACACCTTTCCCTTCAAAAGGTGGCCGCCTTGGGCATTCTGTTACAGTGGTGGAAGGCGCGTGGGTGTCACCTGTGTACACCTTCCATCACCCCCCCGCCTTACCTTTCCCTCTTTCCGTGGCATCAGTGTCTCCTAACATGAAGGCCTCTCCCTGTTCCATGGCATCAGTGTCTCCTAACATGAAGGCCTCTCCCTGTGGCCTCTGCTCCTCTAGGGTGTGAGACTCTCAGCAGAGCTTTGTGGTCTCTGCTCTGCGATGGGCCCCAGTGTGCCTGGTACGCCAGGTGCTGAGCTAAGTACACGTCACCCGAGTGTGCAAGGGGAGGGAGTTTCTCCTGTCTGCTCCCTCTGGCCCAGTGTCCCCCCTTTCTGGCACCCTGGATGGACTTCTGCAGCCATTCTTTCAGGCCACTCAGCTTCCCTGCCACATACAACATGCAATTTACTTCTGCTACCACCGAGAAGAGAAAATGTCATTATTGTTCACATGGGCCTTTTTTTTTTTTTTTTTTTAATTTCATGTATTTGGTGCAGTGTCATGCCACGCAGCTTGGACTCATAGTGAGCCTCCTGTTTCAGCCTCCCCAGCACTGAGATTATAGGCATGTGCCACTATGCCCATCTTGGTGGCCAGCTCAGTGTGCCCAGGGTGGCACAGGTGGTACTAGGAATCGAACCTGGGTCTTTGCACTTGCCAAGGCAGGTGCTTTGACTGCTGAGCTATCTCCATGGCCCAAATCCCGTATTCCCGTATTCTAAATTGCTGGTCTCATTGCTGTATCCTGTAGTGAGAGTAGTAGTTGAAAGAAAAAAAAAAAAACAAAAAAACAAAAAACCCTAGCTTGCTTTGATTTTACAGATTGAAGTCCTTGCTGATTATACAGAGGATTCAGGGGGCTTTAGGAGAGGCATCCGTGTGCCCGTGGGAGGCTTTCCTGGGCAGACGGCGGAAGGACCAGCTAGCTCTTCGCTGGGGAGCGGTCACGTCTGCATGTAGGTCCTGAATGCTTCTCTCTCTGCTGCTGCTTGTCAAGTATCAGTGGCGAGGGCAGGGGGCCTCCATCAGTAACAGGGAGGTCCCTGCTGTTATGGTTTATGTCTAGTTGTCCCCCCAAAGCCTCATGCAATCATGGGGCGTGGCTTCTGTCGATTGAGACTTGATTCATGATCCCCGGGATTGTGTTTTAGTACTGATGGGGTTATCTGAGTAAGGCTGAGACTATGGGTGTGGTCTAGGGCGGATATCCTAAGGCGGAGAGCCTGAATGTAATATAAAGAGTGACAGAGAGACAGACTCAAGCTGTAGCTGTTGCTCTGCTGCCGTGTTTGGTGCTGCCACCATTTTGCTGCTGTTCCGCCGCCATGAACTCAATACTCTCTGCTCTGTTCCACTCAGCCTTGGGCCAGCTGAATATGGACTGAAACCTCCACAAACTGTGAGCTAAATCAACCCTTCCTTCCTTCAGTTTGAATGTCGGGTATCTGTCCCAGCAATGAGTAAAAAGTAACTGAGACACTGGCCCTGTCAGTAGTGAGGGCAAAGGTTCTACTGCCTGCGTTTCTCTTGGCTGTACCAGCAGCCAGGCAAAAGCTAGAGCAGGGTGGAGCTGCAGGACAGAGAGACAGCCGGGGGCTGGGGTCTTGCATGCTGGGTGGCTGGCGCCATGCCTGCCCAGGAAGCTCCTGTCACGGTGCCCCTGTCCTGCTGCCTTCCCAGGCCATCCCAGTCTCCCAGGCTGAGGGGCCAAGGGAGGCCGCTGGCCAGGCCCTCCAGGCAGTAGCGAGGCTGCATCTGGGCCTCACTTCTCTTTCCACGCTAGGCTGCTGCCATCCTCCCTGCATCCTGCACCTGGGGCCACAGGCATGGGAGGCAGGATGGCCCCTGGACTCTCCCTGCAGGCTGCCCTGCCCCTCCTCCTGCCTGGGGCCAGGTGTCACCCTTGTGCCTGTTCTTGCTCTGAAGGACTCCGGGCTGCAGGATGAGCGGCAGAACCTCACTCCAGGAAGGAGTTAGGGTTTCTTCTGTCCAGAGTGCACCAGAGCAGCACACAGGCCAGGGCTGGACTCAGGAAGACCTGTGGGTCTGGGGCCTCAGGCAGCTGGGCAGGGCTCTTCTCCTCGAAGCGCCTGGAGGGCCCCAAGACTGGGATCTGCGTGGGGCGGGCACATCCCGCAGAGGCTGTGCTGCTTCTATCCTTCTTTCTACTTCCCTAATCTTCCTCCCCACTTCATTTTCCCATGACAGAGCTCTGTCTTCCTGGTGTCTCCTTTCTACAGCAGGAGAAAAATTTACCCTCCTCACTCAAAGCCCTGGGCTAGCAGAGATGCTGCCGGAAGTCTTGAGGAAACTCCGGTCACAGCGGTAAGGGCAGGAGCTCCTGCTCTGTCATCTTTTTAGATATTCTAAAATTCTGTGCCATTCCACGTGGAAGGAACGGCTTTGGCTCTAAATTGGATTCACGAGGACTGCTGAGCTTTGGGAAAGCACCATGAGCCAAGGTGCCCGATCTCTTCCTCCAGCTCTAATCCGTTTCATTTCCTGTCACTAAGCAAACCTCTGGGTGCTGCCCCGAGTCTGCTGATGAAATATTTTATTTGGAGTCGGCGCTGGGAGCAGCACCTTCACTGAGCCTTTAGCAGCTGCAGGGTGCCAGTCAGGGACACGAGCCACAGAAGCTGGTCGTGCTCCATGTCACCTTAAGAACACAGCTTGGTGAAGGTTTTATAAAGTAAGACGAGAAGTGAGAACCTGACAAAGGCCGGCTGAGTGTGGTGACCAAGCCGAGGACTCAGGGCAGGCCGAGGAAGGCGGGGTCTGCGTTACACGGGGCAAGTTCAGCCTTCAGATCTGAGTGTGTGCTCTGTGCGGAGGATGGGGTCACCTAGGGCTAGGCTGGGGAAATGCCCGAATCACCTTCTTTGCTGTGGTACTGGGAGCTGGACCTGGGTTCCGTGGCAGCACTCCTCAGCCCTGTTTATTATTTGCAAAATGTTGAGACAGGGTCTTGCTAAATTGCCTAGGCTGCTCTGACATTTCAGATCCTCCTGCCTCAGCCCCCAGAATAGCTGGGATTATAGGTTTAGAGCACCATACCTAGACCAAATTGAAACATTAAATGAGGATCATTCTCACAGCATGGGAGAGGCAACAATAGCAAGCGTGGCCTGAGCAAGTGCAGGAGCATTTGCGCTCAGCTGTGGTGGGGGCTCGGGTTCCCCAAGCTCGAGTTGGTGATGAATTAGTGCCCTCTGCCTGCCCTCTGTCTTCTGCTTCCGCCTAACTCCTACCCTCCCCCCACCATGGCCAATTTTTGGGGAATCCAGAGAGGTCCCATTGAAGTGATCCCATGCATCTGCTTCCTGGGGCAAAGATCCACCAGGCAGGCATGGATGACCAAGGGTGTGGCCTGGGCAAAGGTGGCCGGACTGGCCCCTGGCTCCGAGGAACCACGCGGTGGGCACTGGCCCTCCGGGGTTCCTCCCTGACTCTCGCCGGGGCCTGGCTCTGCATTTCCTCCCCAGGCGGCATCTGCCCTGGAGCGGTTCCTCCCGGTGCCCTCCTCTCTCCGTCTCCCTGCAAGGCTGCTGCTGAGAAGAGAGGGAGGAAGACGGAGCGGAAGGAGAGGCAGTGACCAGGGTTCGGCCCCTGCAGTCCCCTGTATGCTGCCTTCGCTCTTGTGTTGCCCAGTCCTCTGGGGGACTGGCAGAGCCACCTGCTCTTCACTGTCCTCTGCAGAGGTGACCGAGGGTGGGTCCCCACACGCACCCAGCGGGACAGCCAGTGTTGCGGGGGCTCTGGCTGGCAGCTCCTGCTGAAGGCAGGTCTGCAGCTCTCTCCCCACCCTTCCCACCTGGCCCAGTGGCCTCACCAGGAAGTGTCCCTCCAGCAAGGGAGGAGCCCCATCCTGCAGCCCTAGCCCTGGTGACATTTCAGTCTGCTGCGCTGTAGGAGCCGATAGGAGACCGTGAGCTCCAGTGTGCCCTTAGCAGTATCTGCAGAGGCTGCTCAGAGGTGTACTGATTGGGTAATTTCTATTTAAAGAGACTCAGCACTGAGTTAGGGCCAGGCTGGAACGTGATAGCCAGAAGGAAAACTGGAAAAACCGGAAAGCAAGCAAGGCTGAGTCGGAGAGGAAACTCACTTCTCAGAATTCCTATGGCTTTGCTGGTGTCTGCGTGGGCACACACAGAGACACACGGGCACACTATGACAACATCTACATGCCAGACACACAGCAAAGCGTCACATCCCATACATCACGCCACGTGGACTCAGAACAAACCTCATGCAGTCAACCACAAGGTCAACCACATAAGCAAACTGCACGCACACACAGGCCCCCTCGCGCCCTCCCGCCATCCCGGACCAAGTTCAGACTCACCAGGCAGTCTCATGGTCTCGGCCCCTGCAGCACCCCCTACTTGTAGACCCCCATCCCTGAACACAGCTTACCGGAAGCTGCAGAGGGAGGAAGGGGGAGGGGAGGAGGGAGAAGGAAGAGGAGAGGAGAGGAGGGAGGGGCTCACCGTGGAAGCGGAGCTGGGTGCAGTCGGCTCCATGAGGAGGCAGTGGACATCCGGGTCCAGAGCAGGCATGGACAGACGCTGCTTCCTCTGGAAAGCTGGCTTTAAAAGCCCAGAGGCTGGGCCGGCGAGATGGTGCAGGGGTCTAAAGCACCTGCTTAGGAAAGCTTAGGAAAGCCTAGGAAAGCCTAGGCATCTGCAGGGACTGAGGTTCAATCCCCGGCACCGCATGCTGTGCCAGCCCCACACCCATGGCAGGCTGAGCTGGCCATAATAATAAAACAAATACATAAAAAAAAAAAAAAAAAAAAAGCCCAGAGGTAGCACAGCATCAAGCTGACGGATTTAGGGACTCCCTGCGTCCTCAGCCCCAACCAAATCTTCCCAGCAGCAAAGTGCCACCTGCATGTCACTGGGGACATGGGACATCTGGGTACCAGGTGGGACCACCTAGTCATGGCAGGAGCACTGGGAGGACAGAGCAGAGGGTCACTGCCATGCCCTGGGGCTCCGGGAGGTCCAAGGTCTATGTGTGTGTGTGTGTGTGTGTGTGTGTGTGTGTGTGTATGTGTGTGTGTGTGTGTGAGGGACTTGGCCCAGATGGCTTTTCTGCAGTCGCCACCCCTCCACGCTGTTGTGCTCAGCCTTCTGGCGGGTTTTGTCTGGACGAGCCACATGAGCTCACAGTGCTGAGGCGGAGACAGGGCGGCCAGAGTCCAGATGAGCCTCCCGATTGTTCGGTCTGGCCCTGTGAGAACACAGAATGAGTGCATGCACTTCCACAGGAAGTGGTGGCTGATGGCCAAAAGGATGAGACATGACAGACGTCAGGAGGACATGTTTAACTAGTCCCATCCTCTCATTTTACAGGTGAGGAGCTAGAACTCAAGGAAGGGAAGTAGCCTGCCTGCGACATGTGGCTACACTAATGGCAGGCCTAGGTGACAGCTGGATGTGTCGTGCCAAATCCAGGGCTCCGACTCTGCCTGCTGGGAGGAACCAAGGAGGGGTCCTGGGTACCACAGCCTGGGGTGGGTGTTCAGGTAATTGTCACAGTAGGAGATGGCACTGGCGCGACAGAGGCAGTGGAAACATCTCCAGTTACGTTCCACAGAGCATCCAGACTGGCGCTTTCAATCTTCGGCTGGTTGCTTGGCACTTGGTAGGCACCGCCTTGGTGAGCTTTATTTAACAGGCAGCCACCTGGCATTTGGACAGCCTTGTAATTCACGGAGCGGTGGTGGTGCTGCCAGTTGGTCTGTTTTCCTTAGGAGTGAAAGGTTGCAAGTCCAAGTGAATGATAGGTTTAAAGAAGCAAAAATTGCCTAGAGGTAGATTTTATTAATACTTTTGCATATATTATCTGTTCTTGATGGCTGGCTGTGTATGAAGGTGAGATTGTGGGGCTCACTGGAATCATGGTTCTTAAAGGCAAAGGAGTATGAAAAATAAAGAGATGTGTAATCGGTGGCTCCACGGAATAAACAGTGAGATTCAAAGGATAAAAACGGCACAGAGCCGGGGAAAATGTACCCGCTCCTAACATTAAACAAGTGTGAGCTTTTCCCAGAGTTTTGACCTAGATCTTGCTAGCTTAGAGTGATGTTTTTCACCTTAGGAATTCTCTCCTATGTGGTGGGGGGGGGGCTGGAGCTCACACCCACGACCTCAAGCATCCTGGGCCAGGGCTCACCCCTGGGCTGCTCCCCCAGCCCACCCTTCCATTTCTCTTCTCCTCAGAAGGCCTGTTCACACTCAGGCACTTCTGAGCGGGGCCGTGCACCCGACTGCACCCCCTGGAGCCGGGTCTGTTCCCGCTCCCAGCAGCTGAGGGCAGGCAAAGGGCCCTCTGCCCTGGGCTGTGATAGGCCAGGGAGCTCATGAGTGTGCACGTGGAGTTTTGCCGTACTGTTGATGTGAGGTTTAAAATATCTACTATCTTTGGAAAATTCTCGCTGTCTTCTTTTCAAATATTCTTGTTGTCTTCTTTTCACTTTTATCCTTCCAGGATTTCAGACAAATGCATGTAAGACCCCTTGGCGTTATCCCCAAATTCTTCAATACTCCATCATTTAAAATGTTTTTTTTTTTTTAATGACAAAGCGAGACAAACTTTCATAACCAAAGAATAAGTGAATGACAATGGTTATTACACTTTGTATCATTATCTTCAAAGTGATTGTTGAATAATCCTCCTAATCTTACGAAAGTGAACAAATAATAATGCAAACTTTCTTTTCAATAAGCTAAGGTAAATGATAGCATAAGTGAAACAAAATAGCATCTGTGTGAAACATTTTTAAAACAGTGGAATCTGTAATTTGGGGAAGCTTTAGAGCTTCTCCCTTCTTCCTGTTTACCTCTTTTATTTTGCTCTTTCTGTCTAGTATATTTCACCTAACATTCAGTTCTCCACTTGCAGCCGTTCACCTGACGTGTCTCGGGTTTATGGCCACGTAGCACTCCGTGGGGTAAGAACACCACATCTTCCTTGTCCGTTCAAGTGGTGGGGGGCATATTCACCATCTCCAAGGTCAGCTACTGTAGGTTGCACTGCCAGACGTCTGAATACAAGGATGTCTCCGATGAGTTTAACTCTGTTACCCCATCATTTTTGATTTCTCACTTATTTCTTTGTGTGCCAATTGGGCAATTAGCATTAATCTAACTTCAGACATACTGACTTACGTTTCAGAGTGCTTCCAGGTATTTTCATGACACTGGCAAAGATGCTCTTCATTTCTCTTCTAATTTCTAGCATTTTCATTTAGATTTATAGCTTCCACCTGTAGACTGAAATTCTCACTGTTTCCTACACTAACAAACTGACTTATTGATCATATTTCCCATAACAAGTCATAGTTTTATTTTATTTATTTATTTATTTTTAAATGTTTCATTTTATTTTCATTCTTGTTTCAGAACCTTTGTTTGTTTATTCACTCATTTTTGTGGCCGGCTCAACCCACCCCGAGGGCAGGGCTGGCGCAGCATGTGGTGCCAGGGATTGAACCGCAGTCCCTGATGCTGCCCAAGCTTTCCCAAGCAGGCGCTTTAGACCACTGAGCCATCCCGCCAGGCCCCAAGTCATAGTTTTATTAATGATAGAAACAGCACAAATTTCAAACCAAGTTTCAGTGCTTTGTGAGACACGAGCCAAGGGTGCCCCTTTCAGATTCCGTGGTCGGCATTCCGTGGTCGGCATTTTCAGTGACACTGCTGTTGTTCTCCAGGGCTCGGGCCACCTTTGCCCTCAGCGCATTTGCCTGCGACATAGCCCACTCTGTGTCCTTGGCTTCTACGCCTTTGTCACCAGCCTCTTCTTACAAAGCTGGAGCCTGTGAATCTTTTTGAATGCCTGAGATAGCCTTGCCTTGAGCTTTGGGCCTCTCAGCAGCAGCTAGCTGTGCCCGCTAAGCTAATTCCTCAATCCTTGCTTCCCTGAGACTAGCACATTTCTGAGGCTAGGCTCTCATAGATACCCGGCTTTGTGATGACAAAGAAGACTCTTAGACTTCTGGATAGCCACTCTAGTCACCCCTGCAGCCTGCCGGAGACTGAGTTTGGGCATAGCCTTCTTTTCACTCTGACTCTCGTTTGGCTTAAGGACCGGTTTTTCCTTGATTTCAGCCACCGCCTCTAGCTGGGCTTGTGTAGTTGCTTGTATGCAAGGTTGCTCCTCAGGCTCTGGAACTGATTCATGGCCAGCAGATGCTATTTCATCCTGTGTCTCAGCCAGGCACTGTGGCAACTCCTGCTGTGTAGCAGGAGTGGTTTCTGGAGCTTCACTGGGCATTTTGTCTGGAGAATACAGAATCAAGATGGCGGCAGAAAGAGCATCCCTCACCTTTCTTCTAAATGTCCTCTCTGATAATAGCCATGTCCAGGCCATCTCTGTATCTCATCTTGTTGATTGGAGAAATGTGAAATGTCTACATTGCCTTGGCTTTTCGTGTCTTTGAATGTTTGCATTAATTCTGGTCATCGTGCAGAAGAGCAGTAACAACTGATTAGCATTACCGCTGGCGAGGGCAGAGAATGCCTCCTACCCTGTTGCTGTGGGGTTGAGGCACTCTGGTCAGGAGGAAAACCAGGCTTGGGTATTCTGGTTGTGGCTGCCACTGACTTTGAAGGAGACAGGAAGATTTCCCCAGTGTTCACACTCTACTCTCAGCCTCTGGCTTTGCTGTGTGCTTTGGGGATTTCCCTCCAGTGTAGACCCTCATATCTTGACCCAAGTACTTGGTACTTGGTGGTGTGGTGTTTAGAGTGATTGGGTCTTTTTCTTTCTTTCTTTTTTTTTTTTTTCTGTCGTCTTGTGTTTTCGAACAACCTTCCCTGGCTGTGAGAACCAAGGTTTTACCTCAAAGAAAGGAGGCAGTCAGATCCAGGATGGCATGATGTGGCATCTCTTGGGACATTCCCAACAGTAGCGTGGTTGAGGTGACAGTATGACTAGTTGCACCCTCAAGTTGGACCAGACGATAGGGGCTTCTAAATCAGTCAGGACAAAAGTGGCTCCGTCCAAGCCAGAAGGTACCTGGTGCATCGCAAGCTAACATCACAGACCCAGGCATGTGCCTGGTGCCAGAGTCTGGTGACAAAACTTCACCAGCACACTGCTTAGAATGCACTCAGAAACTACCCACACACAGCCTGCTGGAGGGACTGGAAGCACGACAGCTACCACTCAACATGGCTGTGGCCGGGCCAAGCTGGATCCAGACGCAGGGTCAAGCCTCAGGCTCAGGCAGGCCTAGGCACCGTGCTAGCTTGGGATCTGCAAAAGAGACACGACTTCCCTTCCTCATGGTGATCAGGCACCGTGGGTCGGGCATTGGTGAGAGAGGGCTCTGGGGTGTCGCCTTATTCTACTCCTCATTGGAGGGACATAGATCTGATGTGCACCTGTTCCTGTCCCAGCAGGACTGTTTCTTGTGTTTGACGGTACCCCTCTCCCAGAGGCTTTTGGCTCAGAGGAGCAGAGTCTGGGATGAGGACCCTGTCTTTCCTGCACCTACAGTTGTTCCCTCTGCAGCTCTGCACCACAGAGGAAGCCATCTCCCATCTCCTCTGTGACCCCCCGCCTTTCTTGGAGCATTTCCTGGAGTTCTCCACCTTTCCCTGCAAACCTGCACGCAGCCTTTTCAGCCCCACAGGATTGTACCTGCGTTCTTGCCTGCCTGGGTGGCGCTCAGCGTCTTACCTGTGCTGTAGGTGAGCGGGGGCCGTTCATATCCTAGGGTGACCTTCATTTCTTTAGACTTCAGATCCTGGGTTGCCCTGGGACCTCGCATCTCTCTGCGAGGTTGAGAAATCTTACGACTCTGGGCTTTGCGTGGCTCCCTCCCTCCCCAGGGCAGTATCGCTTTTTCTAGATTTCTGTCTCCTAGGAAGAAGCAGAGTGCTACATTATAAAAATAATCCATTCAGCACTCATCTTTCTTTGGTACTTTTGTTTAAGTATTTGTGGAAAAAAAGTCTTGAGTCCCAATTTGATTTTCAGCCAAGAAGAAGCAGGTTTTACTTGCAGTTCTAGGCCCTGATAGGACCAGCAGTTGGCTTCTAGTTTGCAGGTCCTCTGTAATTCTCTGCTGAAGAGAAGGTCTAGTTTAAAAACAAAACAAAACAAAACAACAACAACAAAAAAAAACCACTGTAGCCTATTGTGCTGTAGGATGACCCCAAATATCATTTAAGCCCTTTTTATTAGACCGAACTAGTCTATTGTCTCATTGTGACAAGCTCTGATTAAGTCCTGTCTGGATTTCCCCCTTCCATGTCATACCGTATCCTGAAATCAGAGAAAATCATCCTACTTTTATCTTAAAAATATATCTTCCTGGAGCCGTAGATATTCTGGGAAGCTTAGGCAAGATTAACTACCCAGAAGACCCAGCCCAGCAAGGCCTCATTGACCTGCCTCCTCCACGGTGTGTTAGGGATGCTTCGTGTTCCCTTCAGGGGCAATGGCTTCTCCTCGTCACGCTGCTCAAGGGATGTTTCTGGGTTGTTACCACGCACAGCGCCTTGCCGTGTGTCCTAGCGGGGACTCCAGCAGGGGCCACCATACTCAGGGAAGGCTCAGAGCCTCACGTCTCTTCTACAACCAGCTTCCTGTGAGCTTTGACGAAGTTGCGTTCTATCGGTGGCCACGGCAGTCATTTCCAGAGTGGACTGTTTAGGGTGGTAATGAATTCATGGTTAATTGACTCTGGTGATAGCCAGCTAAGCATCAGCATGGCAGGGATGCTTGCTGTCTAAAGAGGGGACAGAAGGAGGAAGAAAAGGAAGGCTCATCCAGTCAAGTGACACAAACACAGAGGGGGACTCAAGAAGGTAAACCAGAAGAATTCTTGCGACAGTCTTATATTAGGATCCTTCTTTTCAGTGAATACCTCCAGTAAAAGGAAAATGGCATTCAGGCTCCTGGGCCTGACTGTGGGCCCTGGCATTAACGAGCGGTGGGAGCAGGAGCTGGGCTGTGTTCCTCCTCAGGCGGTGGGACTCATGAATGGCCACAGCCAGTCTTCTAGGCCCCCTCTGGAAGGGGACAGCTTTGCTGTGTGTGCATTGTTACCTCAGTGCCTCCTGAGGACCCCAAGTGGTCTGCTGGTGCTGGGCTGGGCAGGCAGCCTGGGGACATCTGGCTACCTCACCCTGGAAGGCACAGGGGTGGGGTGAGATGAGGAAGAAGCTGATGAGGTGACTGCCAAGAAGGGCAGGCTCCTCCTCACGCCAAGGTACAGAGTCCAGGATGGGCTTTTACTCACGCAGCACCTCCACGCCAGAGCATGAGGGCTGGCGTAATAGCTCAGTGGATTAAAGGCGCAGGGGCCAGAGGTTCAATCCTGGGGCCTGCCACGCTGGCCCTGCCCCCGGGCAAACACTGAGATGACAATTGAGACTGGGTGTGGTGGTGCGCACCTGGAATCCCAGCTCTTGGGAGGCTGTAAACAGGTGGATCACTACAAGTCTGAACTAGTAGCGAGACCGTGAACACGCTGTGAACCTTTCCCTAAATAAAATAAAATGAACCAGAGCACAGCTACACCTACTTGTTCAGCGCTGTTTATGGCTGCTGTCACACGCTGTGGCAGTGTTTGGGCATCATGGCAGAGATCGTACGACGCACCAAGAAGAGACTTGCCACTCCTGTTCCTTATTGCTGAAGCAGCACAGTGACGTAGCTGGAGACGGAAATCCTTCCAGACTGCGCGGCACATGCGGCCTTTGTTCTAAGGGAAGGACCTGTGGATGACGATCGCACTTAGAAGAAGCATGGCGGCCACAGCCATCAGCTCGGGGACGAACATCTTCAAGCTTCCAGGAGTCCCAGGGGCCTCTTTGCACGCTGTGTTCCCAGGGTCATCTGAAGCCACCGAGGGTGCCATTACGCCTTATTTTACCAATTTTGTATTTTCTTTCTCCCTGTCAATCCTTGAGGCTGTCATGTCCCTGCCTCTGATGTCCTGATTCCTCAGGTAGAGGACGGACTTGATGCTTCTAGCCACAGCGGTCTGAGAACCGAGCAGTCACTCCCGAGGGAATCCTGTCTGAAGTCAGCCGGGAGCAGGGGCTTCTGTGCAGCTGCCCCAGTGCCCCCTCTGTGAGTGGACTTGGTCCTCTGTGCAGGGGCGGGTCCTCCAGTTTTGAGAGGAGATGGCACAGCCTAGGGTTCTGCGATTCTGTCCCAGATCACTGCGAAGTTGAAGGAACTAGATGGGCCCCACAGACAGGCCTGGGGAGCTCTGGCAAAGGAGCCCTGGCCCAGCTGAGCAGGTACCTCAGGACTCTGGCCTCTGCTGGAAGGCCTGTGAAGTAGCACGCGAGGGGCAGGGGACTAGGTGCGGGAGGCCTGGCTGGAGGTGGGCACCCACTGCAAGCTCCCTGGGAAGAGGGGGCCGCGAGGTCTCCTTAGTGGCTCATGCACCTGGCTTTCCCAGGCAGAGGTGGGTCTCTGCCTATAGCTAGTGTGATGGAGATGCAGAGGCAGGCTTGGACGTAGATACGTATGTGTGGTTGTGTGCACTGTTGCAGGGGTGCGCCCAGATCTACATATGTGGATGCATGCACCTTCACAGGTGTACACGCAGAAACACACGTGTGTGCATGTGTGTATGCCCTTGTTGGCAAGCTTGTGCTGGTGTGCACATTGGGAGAAATGAGCCAGTACAGTGAATGCTTGGAACACCTGGTTGGGCTCCTTGTTGTGCCACCTTGACAGGTGTCACAGAGCAGGTGGTCTCCTACCTGCTGGAGTTGGTATGAAGGAGGCCACCAGATCTTAGGAAGGTGACCTAAGTCACGGCCTCCCACTTCAAGGGTCAGTAACAGGCGCCTGGGCAGGGTCTGTGGCCATCAGCTAGGGCTGCCTACCAGGGTGACACAGGCTGGATCCCCAAGCACTGGAATTGAATTTCCCACAGTTCTCCAGGGTAGAGGTCCAAGGTCAAGGTGTCGGCAGGGCCAATCTCATTAGAAGCCTCGCTCCGTGGCTGGGTTGGATGCCGACTGCTGTGCAGCTTGTGACTCCCAGCTGAACTGAACCAGCGTGGTGCTGGCTGTGGGAGGCCCACCCCAGGGCTGCTGCTGGCAGCGTAAGAGGCAGAGCTGAAGAGGCTGATGGGAGGCTGCTGGGGTAGCTGTTGGGAGGAGCCGTAGGAGCTGCTGGCAGCAGCTGGCTCTCCTGGGCTGTGCTGATCGGGGACCTTGTCACGCTGGTTCTCCTGGTGAACTTGGCTGTTCTCCCTGGAGGAGTAGGAGGAGCTTGGGACGTCATCTTCATTGAGAATGGTTGTGGTTCATTTGGATGGGGGGCTCTGCTCCTCACTGTGAGCCTCGCTTTATGGCTTAGGAGGGGAAGATGGCGCACAGCTCCTTCTCCTGGTAAAGCTTGTCACACTGACTTTCCTGGTGGGACTGGGCTTTCCTCATCCTTGAGGGAGTTCAGGACCTCACTGTCGCTGAGGATAGCTAGGGTACTCTTTGGGGGAGCTCTGGTGCTTACCTGGAGCATCACTTCCTGGCTCTGGTGCAGATCTCTCAGACTGCAGCACAGATCCTTCATCCCACTTGAACGGCTTCCGATCTTCCACCTCTGATCTTTGGGCCTCCCTGGAGCAGATCCATGGAACAGAACTACTCGAGACATTGTCATAGGCTCTAGGCCTCCTGCAGACTTGTGGGAGGCATTGTTATGGGCTCTAGGTTTTCAGCTGGACCCTTGCAGAACAATATTGTGGGCTCCAGGCCCTCAGCTGGATTCTTGGGTCTTTAGTACGTGGATAGATCTCCTACTCTTTGTATATGATTCTTTGGGTAATTTATTACAAGATAATCTTATGTGATCTGTATTATATGGTTCCCCTTGAAAAAACCCTAACGTACAACAGTGGCATATATGTGGCTCTCTTCTTCTACTGTACGTCTGTGTCTTCCTTTTTCTTTTTTTAATTTCTGGATTAAGGACAATGTATTGTTTTTATGTACAGAAAACTCAAGAGCACGCTTAGCCCAGTGTAATGGCCAGCTCTTTAGCCTTTGCTTTCTCCAGCTTGGCAATACAAGCCACGGGTTTTGGACCCAGAACGTTGCCTCCCCAACGACGGCGGATCTCATCGTCTCTGTCATTGTAGTTGGTCCTGATGGCCTCCACCGGCTTAGCCAGCGCACTTTTGTCTTCCGAGTTGACTCGCGTGAACATGACAATGGTACAGGTCTTCCCGTGGACCAGACGCCCCAGCCTGGCCTTCCCCTGGATGATGCAGTAAGGGACCCCCATCTTGTGACACAGGGCAGGCAAGAACACCACCAGCTCAGTGGGGTCCACGTCATGTGCAATCAGCATGAGCTGAGCCTTCTTGTTCTCTACCAGAGTGGTGACCGTGTGGACGCCTGCTCTGAGGAGTGGTGGCCTCTTAGTGGGGACAGCCCCTTTGCCAGCAGCTTTCTTCTCTGCCCGGGCCAACAGCCTCTGCTTCTTCTCTTGCTTGGTCTCTGGTCTGTACTTGTGGGTGAGCTTAAGCACCTGGGTAGCTGTTTGGCGGGGCAAGGCCTGGGCGAACTGGTCAGTTGCAGGGGGCACCTTCAGACACTTGTGTAGGGTGGTTTTCTCTCCCTGTGGCAGGATGTAGAGGGGCCATTTGATGAAGCAGGGGAGGTCTCTCTTGGGCTGGATGAAATTCTTTGGCCTCTTCTCAAACAAGGGATTTACCACCTCCTGGCCTCCTGCTTCTTCATGGCGGCAGGGCCTAGGGCCACCTCCTGGCCTCCTGCTTCTTCATGGCGGCAGGGCCTAGGGCCACCTCCTGGCCTCCTGCTTCTTCATGGAGGCAGGGCTTAGGCCACCTCCTGGCCTCCTGCTTCTTCATGGCACCAGGGCCTAGGCCACCTCCTGGCCTCCTGCTTCTTCATGGAGGCAGGGCCTAGGCCACATTCCTGGCCTCCTGCTTCTTCCCTCTTAGTGTCTCGGCTGGCCAACAGAACCATTTTCTTCCCTCTTATGAATACACTAAGGCATATTAGAGAAAGGGTTATCCTAGTGTCCCTATGTGCTAATGAGGGCATTATTATTTTAATGTTTAATTATCTCTTAAAGAACCTTGCCTTGAAATAAATCCCATCCTGAGGTCCCAGGAGTTAGGAGTTTCCTATATAGGCTTGCTGGAGACACCAGGATCATGAGTAGAACACCAACAACTTCTGCTCTTAGAATCTCCTTCGCTTTTTCTTCTCCAGGGCCATTTCTGTGTTCAAATCCAAATGAGTTCATTTCTGTATATTCCTGGCTTCCTGAGATTTCTCTCTGTCAGTCTCCCAAGGGTCCCCAAACCTGCCTGTCGCACATGAGCAACCTGCCAGCCTGTTCTCACAGACGGCTAATCACACCTGTGTGTGGGAGTCTGATTAATTGAGCTCAGAAAGTGGGGTCATGTGCGAGTTCTTTGGGGTACCTTTTCTCCTCTTCCAGAGACTGCCAACAGACATGACTGTATTTCTTGTAAACAAGGCCAGGCACATTAAAAAAAAAAAAAAAATTACTGGATGAGGGCCATGGAAATTGCAGAAGGAAATAAGTGGGCAAAGAAGACTGCTGCCGTGGGCAACACAGAGCTGGGAGAGTTCCAGGGCTGTCCTGACAGCTGGGAGCAGTGGGCTGACTAACGAGATGAGGTCTGGTCGGGGCTAATTGCGCAGCCTGGTGACCATGGCAAGTGGGCCCAGCTGTACAACACAAGATGAAGGAGCCGGGCCTGGAGACAGGGGCTGGCAGGGCGTTCACTGCAAGTCTCAGCTCCCTAGGGGCCCAGGCAAGCTGGTCTCTGCCATGATGGGGTTTTGTGTGCAGCGAGGGAAGGAAGGAATAGCCTCATTCTTGAGGGAACAGAGCAGACTCCTCCAGGGCTGAGTCTTCAGATGTGGGCATCACGCTTTTAAGAGATGACGGAAATGGAGTGATGGTTCCTGGAGCTGTCCCTGAGGCACCAGGGCTGGAGGGGGGGGCGGGGCGGGAGTCGGTGGGGGAGGAGCGTGCGGCACAGACTACTTCTCTCCGTGCTGTCGGGCAGATGAGAGATGGGGCTCATTCTGCAGGGGTGCAATGGGAAGCCCGCTGGGCAGGAGCTAAGGGGAGCCTGATGGCATACCACTGCATCGGCCAAGACCTGCTAGGGGCTGGGTGCACCCTGGCACCAGAGATGCTTAGGCAGAAAGGAGGCTCCGGGAGTCCCAGTGAGGTCACAGAGAAGATTCCGTTACTGAGAACAAGGGAACGAATGCGGCTAAAGAAACGGAGAGTGGCATGGAAGAAATAAGGCCAAAGCACAGCAGTGATTACGGCAAGGACAGAGGCAGCTCTAAGTAGGTGCATAGGGCCTGGGGAGATAGCTCAGTGGTCTAGACGCCTGCCTGGCAAGCGCAAGGACCCAAGTCCGATCCCTGGTACCGCATGCTGTGCCAGCCCTGGAACCTGGGCGCACTGTGCCCGCCACTGAGCTTGGGTATGGTGGTGCACGCATGTAAGCCCAATGCTGGGGAGGCTGAGACAGGGAGATCATTATGAGTCCGAGCTGCATAGCGAGACCCTGTACCAGAATATATATATATTATGGCTGAGGCAGCCATAACATAAACAAATAAAGTTTAAAAAAATTAAATTAACTTAGATTAAAAATTAAATTAAATTGAAGTAAATGTTTAAAAATTAAAAATTAAATTTAAAAAATTAAAAAGATTAATTTAAAAATTAAACAAAATGAAATTAAAAATTATTAATTGAAGTTAATGATTTTATTATTGATTAATTTTAAAAAACAAAAACAAAGTTCCCTCTAGCTCCTCATCTTAACTCCCATTTAGTACGTATCATTGATATCTTCTTTCTCTGTCTAGTCTGCCCTGGGATATTCATTCTTGGAGGACAGGGGCCTTGTTTGCGCTGCTTATCGCTGGACTGCGAGCTCCTGGAGCGTTTCGTTAGCCCCAGGGAGGTGTCGTTGACTCCGGCTCTCCTCGGAGGGAGGGCTGGGTGTGGCTGGGCAAGGTGGGCACCAACTCCTGCTCAGCTGTCTGCTGTCGTGCGCTAAACAGCCCCAGCGCTTAGCGGTTTGAAACCCCGGCTCGCCCTTGCACCTAGCATGGTTCTCCTCCTTAGCCGGGCTCGGGCGGGTGGTTCTTGTCCTGGTTCTTCCGTGCAGCTGCGGTCTACGTGGCTGGACTTAGAATCCTCTAGTGGCTCCACCATCTTGGTCATCCAAGATGGCGCACGTACCTGGTGGAGCAGGTGCTCCCTATCAGTGGGCAGCGCTGCTGGGAGGCTCTCCGTGTGGCCTCCAGCAAGGCTTAGAACCCTCAGAACAGCACAGGTTCTAAGAGGCAGGAAACGGGAGCTGCCGTTTCCTCAGGCCTGAGCCTTGACGAGACGCTGAGCTGCCTGGGCCACCACCTCTTATACCAGTGAAGCAGCCATGGAACCTAACAAGACCCAAGAGCCCCCCTCACCCCTTAAATTGGGCACCGTAGGCAGTCGACAGAGGCTACAGACAGATAGCTCACAGTCCTGGTCAGTGCTGCATTAGTTTTCTGGGGACAAAGCACCATGACAGGTGCACAAGGCAACAGAGCCTCCTCTTCTCCGGCTCTGGAGGCCAGGGGTCCAGCCCCAAGGTGTGGGTGGGCTGGCTTCTTGGCGGGGCTTTTGGGGGACCCTAGGCCTGCCTCTTCCTGCCCTGGCACATGCCCGCAGGAGACACTCCCACGTGCACACATGCGCCCCTCCAGCCTCTGCCCCTGCCTTCATCCTCACATGGACTTTCGGGGGTGGGGGTCTGCCTGCGCCTTTTCTCTTTCGGGTACCAGCCATTGCATGTTGGCCCCGTCGTAACCCAGAATCGGCTCCTATCACCTAATTGCGTCTGCAAATGTCCTGTTTCCAAGTCAAGGTCTAATCTGGAGTTGCGTGGCCATGCATTTAGGGGTGATACCAGGCCACCGATTTGGAGGCAGTGCCACTCAGCCCCCTTCACGTGCCACAGCGCATGTGCTAGGGAAGAGCGGAGCAGGGATGACGGAGAAGTGGAAAGGTTTCGTGGGAGCTGCGTGGCACTGGGTGCTGAGAACCGGGAAATGGGAAAGGAAGAGGAGGCAGGCTCGCCCAGAAACCAGGGCTTGTGCGGAGTCCCCAGGTCACGGCACGAATAGTGCTGCTTGATCACAGTGCGGGATGTGTGTTTTGGGGTGATGGCGAGGGAAGAATGGGATCCGCCCCCCTGCCGGGGCCCTCAAGCTGGCTGGGAGGGAGGGGCTGGAGGCTTTGAATGCTAGGCAGGGCCGCGCTCCTTTCCATAATGGGAAGCCAGTGGCTGCCTCCCCCTCCCCAGGGCCGTCTGGAGTCCTGCTCTGCCCCAAGGGTGCCCCCTGCCTCCCCAGAACATGACGTGCCCACATAACTGTGTGTGTGGAGCTCAGCGAACAGGACACTGGTCCTCTGCAGCCCCAGGAGCTGGGGCTGACCCAAGCAGCGAGTAACCGGGTTCTCACATGGATAGCACCCACCCCTGCCCAGGGTTGAGATGGTATATTCCAGCCAGCTCCCCACCCCCAGATGGGAAGAATGAGGACTATCAGAGGTCTGCCTCTGGTCCACGCGCCACCCTGTGCCACGTGAAAAGAGCAGAAGATTCTGCTCAAGCACCCAGTAGCGAGGGTGTGGAATTTCCCAGCAACCCCCAACTCCTCACTCTGAACATCCGGCCCACGCACAAAGGGGTCGCTAGCTTTCAAGCTGGTGGCTTCAGAGCGGAATACAAATAGCAGAAGGCAGTGGAAAATCTAGGGGACCAGGATTCGCACTCGGAACCTGCGAACCTAGCATACTTCCCATTGAAAGGCTGGCCTGTTCTTAGGCAGACACAGGGACCGGGGGTTCGAGCCTCAGCTTGCCATACAGGCCCAGTCCCCAGGGCAGGCTGAGACAGTGACTGAGACTGGGTGTGGTGGCACATGCCTGTAATCCCAGCGCTTGGAAGGTGAAAGCAGAAGGATCACTGTGAGTCCAATCTGTGTGGTGAGACCCTGAAGATCCTGCACGAAATACATAAAAAATAAATAAAAATAAAACAGGAAGAATAGAGGCAGGCCCCGTAATCGTGCTATTGTCTTAGCCTACCCCAGGCCATCGACCAGTTGGAACTGCGGGGAGAAAGCTGCCCCTGCTCCTGCCTAGTAGCTGGGAAGGGAGTGAGGGCGTAGCCAGGCCCCGCTGGTCACATGGGAGCCTGTGCCCACGCCAGCTTCCCTGTCTCTGCCCAGCCCACCTCTGCCTTGGGCTGCTGGCAGCCTGCCGTGCTTTGCTCCCGTTCCGAGCGCTGCAGGACAGCAGCCCTGCCTCCCTCTGCCCTCCTACGCCACCCCTGTGCCTTGGCCCCAGGAGGGCTCCTTTGGAGTGGCCCTGGCACCGGCACTTTTGGATGGCAGCTTGGGCCCCAGTGTTGATGCCACTGCTGTCACAGGGCCTCTATTTCACTCCATCCACTTGTGAAGCTGGAGGAAGTGTCCGTCTTTTCAGGCCGTGCCAACGTGGCCGGCCTGGTTGCCTTGACTTTCGCTCTGAAAAATTAAGCGAGGGAGTGTTTTATCTGAAAATAAACCCTCCGTGCTGCAGTCTTGCTCGAACGCCAGAGGCAGAACGAATGGCTGCCTCTGTGCTTCGGGACTCAGAGACTGGCCTGGGTGGTGGGCATTTCATTTCCTCTGTGGGGTGGCGGGAGCAGGGGGTCCCCACCACGGGGAGCCCCGTGTCACATGGGACGCATTGTTGCTGCAGCCAGGTCTCTGTCTCAGGCCTGTGGGCAGAACAGGGAGGGCCTCAGACGTGCATGCTTGACCATGTGCCTCTGTGTCTGTTTAGAACTGCATGGAATTTGCTGAATGCATATAATTAGGGCTCGCCAACTGCACAGAGAATAGAGACATAAAGCGTGAAGGAGAACACTACTGTGAACTATTAGCATTTTGAAAAGATGCTGATACCTCTCCTTCCACAAGCCCTGTAGGAAAGAGCGTCCACTTCTTTCATATATGTATTATGGCCGGCTCAGTCTGCCCCAGGGGTGGTGCCAGGGATGAGCCGAGGTCCCTGCGGTTGCCTGAGCTTGCCTAAGCAGGGGCTTTAGACTGCTGAGCCATCTTGCCAAACTCTATAGAAAAGAAGAGGGGTGGGAAATGTCGCCCTGAGAAGAGGGAGCCCTGTCCCGCCCAGGGTGGACCTTCAGATGGTAGGCATGGTGACGCAGGCCTGTAATGCCAGCCCTTGGGGAGCTGAGGCAGGAGGACTACTGGGAGTTTGAAGTTAGCCTGGGCAACTTAGCAGGACCCTATCACGAAACTGCGCAACACACATTATTTTGCACTGCAGATGTGCAGTACCCTTTTTTTTAATTTAATATTTTTATTGTTTAAATTTAACAATGGTTCTATTACATATTTTCATCATCAGATCAGTTTAGATTAATCAGTTTAGATTAATATAGGTATATAAGATTGATCAAACAAGTAAACATTAACTCTTTTAAATCAACATTACTTTTTTTTTTCTTTTCCCCTTTCTTTTCTTTGAAAGTTGACATATTGCATATTGTCCTCACAATCGTTCTACAGAGCACAGTGTGTGGGCATGACCCACCTCCCTATTGATGTTGCTTAGAAAAAAAAAAAAAAAAGGAAAAGAATATACTTCTCTTTGGACTAAGAGGAAGCAGGTACATACACAGTCAAATGTTCTGCAATTGCAGTGGGCCACCAGTGAAGCTTGTGATGTTGGAGGCTATTGAATCTAAGCCTCCTAAAGCTCGTCTCACCAATCTAGCTCTGCGTTGGTGCCTGTGTAATACTCTTTATTAGGGTTGCTTCTGATAAAAAAAATAATACCACTCCACTTCTGCCGAGCCCAAACGGTCACCTGTCTCCAAATGCTTTAGTCGTGAGACAGCAGGTTGTAAATTCTTTTTAACTTAAAATCCTGCCGAACAGGCGATGTTTATTACGTGCCTTGCTTGCTAAGGTGCACATGCTCAGCAGTGGCCTGTGTCCCTGAGGACCCTCGTAGGAGCTGCGCAGTGGAAGGGTCAGGAGAATGGGTTGGGCCGTCGGCTGGGTTTAAATTCCAATATGCAGAGTGACTAATGATGTGTTGTTAGGCTATTGGATACCCCTGTGCTACAGTCTGGTTTATACCCAGCAGGGACTAGTTTATCCTCATAGTAACTAGTTTATAGCTCACAGGATTCTTGTAGAAATTACATAAGCCCAACATTTGTACCAGATGTTTCTTTTTTTGCATTTAATTTTTTAAAAAAAGTATTTATTTGGTACAGAGTCTCACTATGCAGTTCAGACTCCTACTGATCTTCCTGTCTCAGCCTCCCCAATGCTGGGATCACAGGTGTGGGTCACCACATCTGCATGGCATGTGGTACCAGGGATTGAGCTCAGGTCCTTGCACTTACCAGGTAGGCACTTAGACCGCCGAGCTATCTCCCCAGCCTGTGTGCCAGGTGTCTCTCAAGAGCTCTTCAGAGCACCCTAAATTCTAGCTGCTGTGATTTTTTCTTTTGATGCAAAGCCTAGCAGCTGTATGAAACCCACCATCTGCATGTGCTTGTGTTATTTTACCTTTAGGCTCTTAAGAATTCTGTGCTTCTATTTCTCTGCAACCCTAAAAACAATACCCTGAATTTTGGGTCCACTACTAACACAAATTTCTAGAGGTGGAATTTTTGGAATGCACATTTTACTGTTGTAGGCAGCACTGATGATGTCTCAAAGAGGTGGCTGGGTGTCTGCACCATGGGGTTGGTGCCAGGAAGGGGGGGTGCAGCAGGTACCTCATTGCTGTCAGCCTGTCAGAGCCACGCTGTGGTGGTGGTGGCACCCGCTGTGCCCAGCTCGCCGGGGGTGCCAGGCCTATGCAGCTGGAGTGGGCGACTCCTGAGCCACCAGTGCCTCTCCCCAGCCTCCCTCCCACCAAGGGCTCCTTCTACTGGATCCTGTGTGCGACTGTCTGGAACCTCTCAGGCACAGCTGTATCTCTGGCTCTCACCTTCCTCCGAAAGCCCAGCTCCACCGATAGGCAGCAAGCCACGGATTTTCCTGCACTGCTTTTTCTAAGAGAGCTTTGTTCATTACCCTTTTCCCAAGGGGCCTCGACTCCATCCCCTGGTGGCTGGGCTCTGTGTGGTCCTTAGGGCTGACTGACAGCACACAACTTTATTATTTAAAAGCCCTCTCTATGCATGCACAATGGCTTTACCCTCCTGTGAGGAAGGATGAGCCCTTACTCAGTGCAAACCCAGAGCAGTCAAGGAGTCGGGTCCTCACAAAGTGGGTCCCAGTTCTTCCTCACAGAGACTGGGGCAGTTAGGCTTCCGGCTCGTCCCTCCCTGCAGCTGAGTGACCTGCATGACCTGGCCCCAGGCCTCCTCTCGAGGGCCAGCCCTGCTGGGCCTGCAGCCCCTCCATCCCTCCGCACAGCTGTGCTCTCTGCTGCTCCGGGGTGCCGGGTCGCACCCACTTTTGGCTTCCTCTGAGGAACTGCACTTTTCTGCAAGGAGATGATGAAATCCTGGCAGCTGGCTTCCTCTTCCTGGTGCTTCTTCACGTCAGGGTTTGTCTTCTCTGGTCCTTTCCGGTCCTCTCCTCTGTCCATTTACCGCTTTTGTGGTGTGATTGCAAAGCCTGGGTTTTCATCATAGAACTTTATTTTATACTCTTTTGGATTCCAAACTCATTTTTGGAGGTTTCATTTTCTTCTGTTGGCCTCACTAGGTTTTCCTTTGTTCCTCCCATTTCTTTGAGGTGTAACTGACAAAATCGTGTATTTTTAGGGTGCACGGTGTGACAATTGGACACGTGTACGCCTTGAGAGACCGCCACGTGAGCAGGGCAGGGAACACATCCCTGACCTCATAAAGTTAGCTCTGTGCGCTGAGCACGTTTCAGACCCGTTCTTCCAGCAAATTCTGGAATATTCAAGGTACCACTGCTAACTGCAGCCACCATACTGTGCCTCAGGACCCCAGGATTTATTCACCTGTGCCTTGGCCGCAGCTCTCTGCTTCCTGTCACCCAGGAAGCTTCTCGCACTAACTCCACTTTGTCACTGCTGTGTCACTGACCCTGCACCGCTGTGTCCTCCCATTAATGTCGCTGTTTGGAGTTACACGTGATGATGATGTCAAACTCCAAGCCAGCCAGTGACAACTGTATGGCATCCCCATTCCCGGAGGGCGACGGCCTTGTGGTTGCACACCCACTGGTCCTCGGGGTGCTGGTGGCTACATGGAGAGAGCCCTGACTTGCTGTGAGGGTCTAGGTTGTCGCCTTCCACCATCAGAGGAGAGACCACAGTGTGTCCCTGCCTCTCGAAGTGTCATGCAACGCAGCAGGGGTTCTGGTCAAGGGTGATTCTGTGCCCTTAGAGAAGATGGGCAACACCTGAGACGTGGCTTGTGGGGAGCGCTGGCCATCTAGCCTGCAGGATGATGCTGAAGTAGCCTGCGATGGCCAGTGGCATCCCTCCCCCAAGCGCTCTCCAGCCCCTGCTGCTCATGGTGAGTGGATGGGAACTTTCTGTGTAGCAGGGTAGCCGCTGCCTGCCTCCCCTTCTACTCCACAGCCTTGCCTGCCCCTCAATCCCGACTCTTGCTCCTACCATCCACCCGGTGTACCCCTGTCGGGGTGGCTGGCTCGCCCTGTGTGTCTGGGAAGCAGTGGGTGACCCCAGGAGTGGGAAGAGAGGGCCACATGGGCCTGTATCTGCCTCTCCTTGGGCCCTATCCTGCGGAGCTACGCCCTCCTGGGCTGCATCCCGCTGTGCCCCTCACCTCCAGGAGGGGTAGAGCTCTTCCCACCCTGCCCACGGGTTGGGGCCCACGGCCCCTGTGGGGTCTGCTCACCATTGCCTGCCTCTATAAACCAGGCCTCACTGGTTTGCTCCCACACTCCCTGCACTGAGCTCTGCATCCTGCCAGGACTCGGAGGGCCACCGTCACTATGGTTTCCTTAGCTGCAGGGCACGGTGACCTCACTGAGTGTCCCTGACGGCTTTCATCTCTGTCCTGCTGCTACAGGAGGCTCCTGCCCCTCCTCATCGTTCGCTGCAGAGGCCTACATCTCCTGACATTACAGTGACACTGTCGCAGCAGCCAGCAGAAGGGCTTCTGCTGCTTGTACCAGGAACTGGGAGATCGCGATGACGGCAAAACCGGCGGCTTGCCTTTGAGGGGTTGGGAGCAAGGTGCTCCGCGAGCCTCACGCTTGCAGCCACTTGCCTTCTGATTACGCCCCTTCAGGAATGTTCACGTTTCTGTTTGCGTTCTCCTCCTTCTGATTTCTTCCCTGTCCTGGGAATAACGGTCCATTCCAGGCCTGGCCTGCCTTGGCATGTGCCCTGGAGACATGCCCTGTGCCTGGGGAATAGTTCATGGTCTTTCACCTGGGGCTTGTGGGGCTGAAGGGAGATGGCCCTGGCTGAGAGACACAAGCCTCTGAGATGTGGCTGAGCGCTCACACTGACTTTAATGAGCTCAGTGCGCCTGCTGAGGAGGCTCAGCCCCTCTCTGAGCGTGACCCTGGAGGCTGCACTGAACGATTCCTCCACTCTTGTGGAGATGATGAAGGCGGGAGACGGAGGAGGGTGGGAGGGCGCAGGGCCCTGGCCAAGGCGTCTCCAGCAGTGGGAGGGCGCGGGGCAAACACAGGTGAACGAGGCGCTGCTCTGGGCCCTGATGTGGGCACAGGGGAGTCAAGTGAGCACCACGCCTTCCCTGGTCTTGGACGGTTCGCGGCTGTGTGTGTGATGATGAGCTGGGGAGCCATGGGTGGCGCTGGCCTGTCTCGCCCCATGGAAATGAGCCAGCGTCTGGGCTCCTGGGCCACATTAGTCATGGCTTTATCTTCTCCGATGGTCTGCGGAGACCGTGGTCCAGCTATCTCTGGGGTCAGGGCTGGGCCTGGTCATCACGGGAGTGCTGTGCTCCAGGGAGATCCTGTTTACAGCCTCGCAAGCGCTGGGATTACAGGCAGGCACCGCCACGTCCAGTCTCTTTTAAAGGATTATCTTGGCTGACCTTGATCCTTGCGTTTTCAGTTAAATTATTTTTCAGTTTTCTATTTTGGCAAAACAATAAACTACGGTTTTGATCTAAGTTGGACTAGATCTATAGATTTTTTTTTTTTTTTGTCTTTTTGAGACAGGGTCTCGCTATGCAGTTGAGGCTGGCCTGGAGCTCACTTTGGTAGCCCAGGCTGGTCTCGAACTCGCACTGATCCTCCCGCCTCAGCCTCCCAAGTGCTGGGTATAGATTTTTGAAGGAGCTATTGCTATGTATCTAGTAGTGTTTTTTTTTTTTTTTTCTTTTTTTTCTGTGTATCTAGTATTAAATGAGCCTGCAGACATAGGATATTTTTCTACTTATTTAAGATATGTTTTGCAATCATACTTCATAGCTTTTTTTTTTGAGACAAGGTCTTTTCATGCAGTTCAGGCTGGGCTTGAGCTCACTTTTTGTAGCCCAGGATGGTTTTGAACTTGCACTAATCCTCCTGCCTCTGCCTCCCAAGTGCTGGGATTACAAGCATGTACCACCATGCCTGGCTACTTCATAGTTTTTTAAATGCCTTAATATCATCCCTTAGTTATTGCGGACTGATAGGGCCCAAAATTTCTCAAATGAGTGCACAGCAAAGGCTTAAATGAAAGAGTTAAGTGGTGTGATTTCAGGGCTCTGGGAGGATCAAAGCCCTCTGGCAGAATCCAAGATTCTCTGGGGAGCAGGACAAAAGAGCTTTGCTCGGTGGCTCAGATTTATTTAGTTAACAGACAAAGGAAGAAAGGCAGGCACCTGAGCAAGACTGTTCAAGGGCCTTGGAAGGCCACCCAAGGGCGTCTCTAAGAAACACAGCATGTTAACATAGGAGAGCTGTGTTATTTCCAGACAGGTCTTCACCACAGGAGTGAGTTGTTTACAGCTGGAGCCTTTTGGCTAATTGAGGTCAGAGTCAGGCATCAGAAGCTGTCTTGTCCTTGGAGGCATCCTGGCTTCACAGGCCACTACAGGCCTCTGCTGCAGCCAGTGACTCACAGAGTTCCCTATCTGTGAATCCACAGCCCGTCTCCAGGTAGGGGCCCTAGGCCCTAGACTTATGCGGAAACATGGAAGCCAGTTGGGTAGCCTAAGTCCTGCTCAGAGCCGCTTTGGAGTGGTCTCCGTTGGTTTTTGGTATTCAAGTCTTCCGCTTCTTCTGTTAAATTTATTCATGAATTTAAAAATTTTTTTATACTACTGTGAATGGAACTGCTCTCCATAATTTCATGGAGAGATTGTTCATTGTTAGTGTAGAGAAATACAACTGATCATTTATCCTGAAAATGTATCCTGAAACCTTATTGAATTCATTTATTAATTCCAGTTTTTGGTGAGTTACTTAGAGTATTTTGTACATTCAACCACAGGATCTATAACTGGACATAATTTCCTTTCTTTCCCAACCTGGGTAAGTTTTGTTTCATTTTCTTGCCTGATAGCTCTGGTGAGAACCATTACTCCACGGTTACATGGAGGTGTCACGGTATACAACCTTGTCTTGTTCCTGAATTTGGGGAAACATTTTCAATGTTTCGTCATTAAGTACACACTAGTGTCATGTTTGAATAGATGCTTCCATATTGTTAGAACACCTAATTTTGGCAATAGCTATTGAAATATTTACGAGGAAATGACACACTCTCAGATCTCCATCCACTGAGAAGGAAATGGAACATGTAGCTGTCAGAGATTTAACTATGTCAATAATTTGAGGCTCCGTGTTTTAGTCACTCTCTGTTCTCTAAAAATATGATACCTGATATCCACAAGTTAAAGGAGGAGACATTTACTTTGGTTTGCAATTTATTGTATTTCATTCAAATTTCATGCGTACTTAAGAATTTCCATGGCCAAGCCGTTGCAAAGTCCACCAACCACATGTTATCTATTCAGCTTCTAGTCTAATAATTGGCTAGTCTTTAGGCTTGGACAGAGCCCATAGCTGGTAGTTGCTATGATTCCACACTAAAGATGAAGCCCACATCGGGCTCTGGGTTCCCACACAAGACCAAGGCCTCTGGCGTCAGAGTGCAGCATTCAGCTGCGCTGTTTCAGACTATGGAGTGCACATGCCAGGTCCTAGAGGGGGAGAATCTCAATGGAAATGAGAGCTGTCTTAGTCTTGCACCCCAGGGTGCAGGCTCTGGGTGCAGAAAGGATTCCAGCCCAGGAGTTGACTTGGGAGGGACCCAAGTGAAGAGTAACAGGAAAGTGAAATAGGGTGGGCAGGAAAGCCAGAAAGGAGGGCAGTGGCCTGGTACAACTCTGGGCTTTCCATGCCCAGGAACCGTGGGCCACTGTGGAAAGCAAGCCGACCAGGTGAGGTGACCGGGTGATGAGTCTTCACACCGCACTCCTGTGGGTCCCGAGCGCTCTGACTTCCTAGCACAAGCCCTCGGGCAAAGATAGGGGTCAGGAGCCGCGCTGGCGTTCATTGCAAGGTGAAGGCCAAGGTCATGTGGAAGCTAAGCCCATCGCTTTCATCTTGCTCTGCAGCTCACTGAGGATGCCATTGAAGCATTCACCAGCAGCACATGCCTTCCCCAGGAGATGGACTTCAGAGCGGTCCGATTAGCCACTTACTTCACCTTCCCTTTCTCTGAGGCTGCCCTGCAGATTCTCAGAAAAGCTGTATTGAAAAAGAAAGAAAGCTAAGGTGCAGCCTGTGATCTGCCTGAGCCATCTGTGATGCAACTGGACTCAGCAAAGAGGGACAGAAGTGACTCGTGGCAGCAGGTGTGAGAACGAAGGCTTTGTCTCCAGCAGAGCCTCTGGCCTCAGTCAGCTTCCTTCCCAGATGTCGGCTCTCCCTGTGCTCCTCCTGCTTGGGCTCCAGCTCACCTCAGGCCTGCAGGCCGCAGCTCTCTGGAGCCCGTGCTTCTGTGCCCACCTGTGAATCCTGCAGGGCCTGAACAGAAGGCCCAGCAGCAGGGCCTGGCTGGTTTTGCTGCTGGGGAACCAGTTCTTTAAGAGCCCCATACTGACTATTTACCAACCCTGGTCAGCTCCCCAGTCCTGACAGTGTGGGCAGTGACAGCTGGAAAAAGACAGAGCTCTTGGCTATCTGCCATAGGTGACATTGCAGAAGGCCATCAGTGGAGTCCCAGGCTATCTCGATCTGCACCCTGGGTCACTGTCATGACTTTCTCCTGAGGATGGAATTTATAAAGCCACGCTGTCTGGGCTGCTTTCTGTTTTCTTTCACAGAAGCCAAATTAATGTTTGAGTGTTGGGTAGAGCTCAACATCTGGCAGGAGAGTGAGGGGTAACCTCACTCTCCTGTGAGAAATGGCTGCTCACCGGGTTGTGCCCTTGTGCCCACAGGACGGGAGTCTGAGCTCTGGGAAGCTTTGTGCTGAGTGGGCTTATTTTAGTTACTAGTGCTCTCACCCGATGTTGCACAAGCACTCCAGGAGAATCTAGACTGGGGAGGGAAGACGAGGTCAGGGACTGTAAACAAAGTGCCCACATTTACAAGAATTTTGTAGATTGCTGAGAATCCCTAGAAAAATTATATTTTTAAAAATTTATTAATTGTATTAATTTTAATGAGAAAGAAGTAACAATGAGAGTTTCAAAACAGGTTAGTAGGACAGTTACAATAATTAATACATTGCATATTGTTGTCTCCATAGTAGTTGTTCAGAGTACAAGATGCAGACACGATATCTTTTCTAAACACTATTAGGACCTGGCCAGATAGCTCAGTGGATTAAAGCTCTTGCAAGCCGGCGCAAAGACGGGGGAGGGGGGGTTTGATCCCCGGGTCTGCCATGCTAGCCCCGCCCCCAGGGCAAGCTGAGATAGCAGTTGAGACTGGGCTTGGTGGCATACACCTGTAATCCCAGCTCTTTGGAGGCTGTAAACAGGCGGATCACTATGCATCCAACCTAGTAGTGAGACTCTGAATACCGTCCTTCCCTAAACTACAAAAAAACATAAAAAGAAAAAAGAAATTACTAGCATAAACACTATTAGTACATATCTGTCTTCTTATTGAACTAAGAGAAGGTAGTTGTATGTATAGTCCAGTAGTCCATAATAGTAGTGGGTTATCAGCACAACTGGCAACGTCGGAAGGTATTGACTTGAGCCTATTATACCTCAACATATTGATACAGCACTACTTTTTATGCCTCATGGTTAGACCTTTCTACTGGATGGTTAAGACCAAAGCAAGACCTATATAACAAAAAAATGTAACTTTTGTATCTGACAAGGTCAGTCAAATCCCTTCAGGATTTACCCTGAAACCATGTACAGCGTCTTGTAGAACTGTTGTCAGTGTCAGCCGTCTGGATGAGTCACAGCCATCGCTTGACCAATAGACTCTGTGAAAGCCCAAGGGAATGTTTTCTCTCTAGGTGTCGCTCCCTAGGAGCAGACTGCTTCAAGTCCTCCATGAAAACAGATTTCAACCTAGAAAAATTTTACAACTAGGGCATGTGATTCTATTTGAATCTAAAGGCTTTTTTAAAAAATTATATTCTTTTTATTAAGCTATGTTAATAGTCCGTACTTTTCAAAAAAATCATGTATTCATGTATGTACGTATGTACGTATGTACGCATGTACGTATGTATGTATTTGGCACAAGGTCTCACTATTCAGTTTGAACCCACAGTGATCCTCCTGTGTCAGCCTCCTCAGCTGGGGTTATAGTTGTGTACCACCACGCCTGCTCTTGGTGGCCAGCATAGTGTAGGTGCCCAGGGTTCCAGGCCCATGTGCAGATCTTTTTGATGTGATTAATGTACCCATTAGAGTATTATTATTATTATTATTATTTAATGCTACAAGGGAGAAAGCTTGATGTCAGATGTAAAGACTTTTTTCTTCTTTTCCTTTTCAGTTCAATTATTGGGTCTCATGTGGGGAAAAATATGCTCTTAAAATACAAATCACATATTTTATTGATTATAAGAGACCTAATTCCAGCAGTGAGGAATTAGCACTGCCCTGCGTTCCAGCTCTAGCACATGTGCCGCCGAGTGAGCGCTCGGCTTTCAGCTCCTGATGTTGGGTGTCAAGTCTTTCCAAGGTCCCCAGTCCCCAGCCGAGGGAGGAGGAGCCACGGCCCACGGAGCTTTTCCCTCTCGATTTCCGTCACAGAGCAGACCATCAACATGGCATGAGTGGCTTTGCTCACTCGGATGAACAGAGAGCTCTGCTCGTCGTCCGTCAGTGGTGCGATTTCTCAGTGCTTACAGACAGACTGCCACAGAAGGGCGAGCTCTCAGCCCGCCCCATTCCTGGCTGTGACGGCTCTGTGGTCCTATCAGCAGACACCCGGATGAAGAGGGCTCCATAAGGGCAGCCCGGGGGCGCTCACGCAAAGGGCTTTGTCTTATTGATTTAGGAAAGGGTCTACAGGGTGTTCAGGGTCTCGCTGCTAGATCGGACTTGTGGCGATCCGCCTGTTTCCAGCCTCCCAAGAGCTGGGATTACAGGTACGCGCCACCACGTCCGCTCTCAGTTGCAGTCTCAGCACGCCCCGGCGATCTAGGGATTGAAGCCCTGGTGCTTGCTCCTGCTCGCAGACACTTTAATCCCCTGAGCTATTTGGCTGACCCGGGTCTGTTTTTTTTTTTTTTTTTTTTTTCTCCCTGGGTCTATTTTAAAATTGATTTTAAACACATAAAACTTCCATTGAAAATGCTTTCTTGTATGTCTTCTGCATTATTATTATTATTATTATTGTTATTGTTATTATTATTATTATTATTATTATTATTATTATTATTTGCTCACAAATGAAATCTGCCAGAGGTAATTAAAGACAATGGAAATCACTCATAAACTCTTCGACTCACCCTCAAATCTATGTATATGAACAGCTATGGAGGGAAACAGAGAAAGAGAAGAGGCTGAGGGTCTGAGAAAGCAAACTGCCTATTGGGGTGACCTCAGGGGGCAGCTTTGCAGTGGCATGCAGGACCATGCTGAGAGCAGTGGGTTGGGGACATGGTACATGTGGGGTGCAGCTGATTCTGCTCCCCAAAATGTTGCCTCTTTCTGAGATGTCTGGAGCAGGCTGAGGAGTGCAGATTTTGGAAGAAAGGGTCATTGGAGACTCTTTCTTTCTTTCTTTCTTTCTTTCTTTCTTTCTTTCTTTCTTTCTTTCTTTCTTCCTTTTTTTCCTCCTCCTCTTCCTCCTTCCTTCCTTTCTTCTTTCTCCTTTACTTTTCCTTCTCCCTCCTTCCAGGCCTCCCTCCCCCCCACCCCTTTTCCTTCTTTTCCTTTCTTGCGCAGTACCAGGCATGGAGCCCACGGCTTCATGCACAGGCCAGGTAAGGGCTCTATCTCTGAGCCACAACTCCTGCCCCAGAGAAGGGTGCGAAGTTGAGTTTTGTTCTCACTGTATTCCAAGTCTAGACTGGCTGTTGCTGGCTGCTCCCACGTGTCACTGTTCCTGGCTGTCGTTCCCTGCTTGGAGTCCTGCCCACTCAGCAGGCAGCAGGAACTGGAAATGGAGCCCCGCCACAGGTGACGCTCTTTCTCAGGCCACCCTCACTGGTGCAGCCCCGGTGGCGTCCCCTGCTTCTGCTACCTCTGCTTGTGAAGTTCCCGGCCATCCCGCGCCGTGTCCCTGGGCTGTCTCATCTCTTCCTGCCTCCCTTCTTCTCTTTGCACCCCCATTGCTGCCTCTCAGCTGCAGGTCACAGCATAAACGTCAGGCTCCCCAAGCTAGACGCCTTCTGTGATGCTCCCATGGCGCCCGGACTGCTTCTGAACACCCACTCACTCATATCCGCTGTAGTCTATCTCCCTTAGAACTGAAGCATGGGTATACCTGTCCTGTCTGTCATCACAGCCAGGACCTGCCATGAGGCAAGGACAGGGCAAGCACTTGGGCATTTTTAGGATGAATAAACAGAGATACGAGACCCACTGGGTAGCATCCAGCGTGAAGAGGAAGAGACTCCTGCAACTTTGACCAAAGCAGTGGCTGGGTATCTGATATGCAAACCAGTGGGCGGGTCCCATCAGCCCTGGCTGCCCAAGGACACGGAGGCACAGAAAGACGTGGGCTTGGCCACCATGCGTGGTCACCAAGGTCAGGACCAGCAGGGTGGCCCAGCTTCACTTCACACTGTGCTGGAGGGAGCTACTGACTGCCAAGGCTCCCTGGGGGTCTGGCAGCGTCAAGTGGGGTCTCGGCTTTGGATCTGTGTTCCAGAAGGCATCGTGAGCCGAGGGAAGTGAGGAGAACATGGCAGAGAGAGAGAGGATGTAGACTGGGAGAGACCGCGGACTGCCTTGGGCCCATTCACGGTCGCTGGGCTCACCGCCCTGAGATGGGGTGTAAGGGACGGGGGGCACTGCACGTTCAGTGTCCCCTTCCTCCAGCCCTTGCTTGGGGAAAAAAGGAAGTATCCTCGTACAGCGTGGTGTGAAGAAAGTCCAGCTAGCTTCTCCCTCTGCTCTTCCAGAATCATTTTCAGCACGGGCTCACTTTGGGAGACTGCTGGAAGCCATGAACGTTCTAGAGACACACACGCAGATTTTTATACCCGGCACCAGCGGTATCTGGAGCAGCATCCAGAGGCCCCCGAGGGACCAACTGTGCCAGACTGAGCTACTGCCCGAGAGCGTCTTGTCCAGGAAGACTGGAGAAGGTGTACGAGTGCTAACTGCTTTATGCTCAGCGTTCCCCAGGAATCAAAGGGAGAAGCGATAAATTGCCTGAAGCTGGAAGCATCTTGAATTTTTAGAGCCGGACTCGGTGTGAGGAGACGTGTTCGCATTTTGGGGAGTGCGCGCCCCCGGTACTCACTGTGTGGCAGACAGTGCGCGGCAGGAGGACCGCGGCTGTGCGCCTCTGAGCAGGAGTTCTTTGTGGACTCCTGCCACGAACGGTCCCTGCGTGGAAGTCTCCAAGGGTCTCTTTCCAATCGGTGCCCTTCCTCGACTTTGTGAATTCCTCCAGGTGCACATTCGCGACCTTCGCCAAGCTTGTGCTTCCAGGCGAGAGCGGTGAGGAGGGGAGCGTGGGGGTAGAGCCGGACCAGGCGGTAGACCGGCTTCTTGGTGGCCTTGGCGGCCCAAGTGCGCAGAGCACCGCTGTGAGAAAACACTTCGGCCGCGCTTTCCACTGGGTGTTTAGTGTTCCCGGAGCCCCGGGGAAACTGAACGTAAGACAGCCGTGTGGCTTTTTACAAAGAGGAGGAACTCCAAGTTGCTGAAGACAGGGCCTGCAGGGGCGGGGGCGGGGGCAGGGATCCTCCCCGCCCGACACCTTGCCACCCGGCCTGGGAACTTGGCCCATCTGTTCTTGGTCCTGTGTGTCGCTCCCGAGCAGCTGCCATGATAGCATCGCCTGCCCCACCTGCTGGCTGCTGGCTTACGGTGGCAACAGCGCCGGGCGGGGCTTTCTGGCTTGGCCCTGAGAAAGAGGCACCTACCTGCCCCCTGAGCCCAAGTTTTACCATGAATCCTGCTCTTGGCCACGCGGACCAGGGAAGTGAGGGCCCAGGACGGGAGACAAGGAACCGACGCGCGATTCCGAGAGCGTTTGCCACCTGCCGCATCCCTTTGTTTTTGAAGTCTGGGTGGAATTTTACCGGTGAGCTTTTGAGCTTCGCCAGCGTTCTTCCTGTACGTCCCTTTTTGCTTATACCTCTTTGGGTTGCCTGCAGCTCTGAGGGTTCCCGGCGTTGAACTGCCGAAGATTCAGGGGCACGTGTGTGCAGAGCGCGACCCCAGCCCAGCTGAGCGAGGGCTGCACACGGGTACACGTGGTGGGAGGTGGCGGTGGGCCGTGGCCAAGAGACCCCTGGACTGCTCAGGGCAGAGGCGGAAGAAGGAGAGGCTAGGACCGATCATCTATGAAGGAACAGAAGGTACCAGGGAGAGGGCGGTGAGCAAAGATTCTGAGGACAGGGAAGGCAACGCCCAAAGCTCTGGGCCCAGTTACCGCCTTTTTCAAGAGCCTAACGGGGAGGTTCCGAGGAAATGGAACTTGTCTTAAGGAGAGGTGGCCCCTGCGAATCTTCCGCTCTCTTACCTGGGAATTCATGAATAAGTAAAAGCTTTCTAGCTTCTTGAATGGAAGAGGGTGTAATGCTCATGGTAATGGCTTCCTATTTAAAAACACCACTCCCCAGTGTTCTCATAGTAATGTGTAAATATTAACTTATTAATCCTCCAGTGTGTTCCACGGGGCAGTTTATTTTTAAACTTAAAAACTATACTTTGTCTCCCACAAGATTTAAGGCATCTTAGGGGTTAAAATTCATACAGCAAAACAACATACCTAGAAGTAAATCAGCTGCTATATCTAGCAGTAGGAAAAGGATCTAAAATGAATCATTTACTACATTTGGGTGCTGGGTTTGGCATTAAGATTCCCAGCCCTAAAATAGAAAAAGGAAGGGGAGCTTTTGTTTTCCTTTCACGTAACCAAGACAACATAGCCTGTGTCCCTGTGGCCATAGAAGAAAGTCAGGTGCTTACTTACCATGTACTCTTGGGTGACTGAGGTGGCCTGGCTCCCTGGTTACTTGGTTACAGAATGGGGGTAATGACAGTGACGTCCCTTTCCACAGGGACCAGGAAGGGCAGTCATGAGAACACAGGGGCCTCGGCAGCCCCACGCCATGCATCGAGGTCCTCCAGCGAGGTGGAGGAAGCTGGGCGCTTCGGGTATGAGTGGCTGTTTTCAGCAGCTCATCCTATTCCTATCCAAGCAGAAGCATCTGCGGAGATCAGCCCGCATCTAAGCTCATCTGGGTCCCTGCTCTTGGCCTCTGCTCTGGTCACAGCCAATGACTCCTCGTCAGTGTCCTGTCCTCGTCTGTCTTGACGCCTGAGTGCTGTGGCCCACACCGCAGCTGGCCTGCAGGTGAATCAGATGCATCTGGGGAAGAATTCTACGAGGAGGAGGTGATTTTGCCGCTGTGTTGCTGTGTCGCCGGTCAGCAAACTTGTGCCCGACACCTCCCTTACTTCCTTAATCGGCTTTACATTCTCAAACTCGTGCTGGGTTTCAGTCTTGAAACCTGGTTCTCTTGGCTAACTGAAGAGGGCCCCAGGGCTCCCCGACATGGGACCTTTGGCACTCTCGCTGCGCTGTAACATCTTTCCCGTCTTTCCCCAGAGACACAGAGCCACTGATGCGATTTTCCAGACTGCAGAAGGGACAGGCCCAGAATGTTCGAATGCGATTAGCAAAAGAGCCTGTGTCCACAGTGACACTCGGAGATCCAAAGTATCGGAGTCCTTGTTAGAGGGCAGGTACTGGGGAAAGGGAGCGAATGAACCCCTGGTGGAGGCTGATGTCCAGTGTCGGGTAGCTCGGTGGGCCTTCCATGGTGGTCACCTCCTTGGCTCCTCATTTTACCATGGTGACTAATTGCTTCTGCCGTTGGAAGAGCTGCCCTGGATCCTTCATCTGCCAAGCGATGGCCATCACTAGAAATAATTAACAATAATAAATAATAAAAAATAGTAAGATAAAACGTAATATTGCATTGCATGGGAGAACAAAGGATATTAGTGCCATCATCAAAGGTCTTAAGTGCACAGAGAGGGGGGTAGCAGTCACACATCGTTTCACTCTCTAGGCTGCTCCTGCAGAGACCAGATGGCCCGGGAGAGTGGCACTGGACCTCTGCGTGCCACCTGCACAGCAGCGGCCCCATTGCAGTGGCTGCATTTGACGTGGCATCGTTGTCAGAGTTGGAAAACATGGCCACGGGTGCACGTGCACAGTCACGTGTAGAGGGCGTACGCTTCTGCTTCCCACCAGACAAAGAGTTCACAAGCTCTGAATGTCCATCTGCAGTGGCCAATAATGTGCAATTTTTCTGAGAAGCTTTAACTCTTCTGACCTCTTTCTCAATGTTGGGCCATTTGTACACCCTGTATATTGTCATGTTGCTAGGTGGCATCGTGTGGCGATGAGCAAGGGGGTGGCTAAAGTGCTAGAGCTTGGTATGATGCATCCAGGGGAGCCCTAGAAGATTCAGGAATCTGTTATTTTAGAACAGCTTTCAAGGGGCTGGTAGTTGGCAGCACCTTAGGAATTTCCTCCAAAGTGAGAGATACATTGCTACATTCTGAATCTTTTTCCAAAATAAAGAAGTGTATGTCTGCCAAGCTCTTTCCAACACACTCCAAATCTAAAAGTACTGCCTCAGCCTATGCGTGGGGTGACACAGAAGGGCACCAGCTTCGAAGGGGCTCAGAGGCAGGTGTCAGGAGCCATGCTGCTTGGGCAAAGGTCTTGTAGGCATCGTCGTGGAGTAGGAGGTTTCAGTGGTAGAAGGAGGTGCGTTGCTCTTGTGACCCAAGTAGGGAGCTCTGGTGGGAGACCCACGGTAGAAGCCCCTGGGGTTCAGCAGCAAGGTCAGAGGCCTTCAGGAGAGAACTGAATGCCTATGACATGGCTCTGAGGCATGGTAAGCCCCAGTGGTGAGGGAGGTCTGGAGCACGAAATACTAGTGAGGGGTCACTTTTCCCATTTTGTAAGGGGAGTGGGTTACCAAGGTGTCCAGGGATAGCGCTGAGACGCTCCTAGAAACACCAGGGCAGGTTGGTCACCTCTAGAGCCACCACGAATTTATTTTTTTTTTAATTTTATTTTATTTCCAAGAAGAAAAACAAGAGCAAGAACAAATATCACAAAGATAGAAACAGGGTAACATACAACAATATATATGCTACAGATTTTCAAAACAAGAGGAACTGATTAGCAATGGTTGACTTATTATCTACTTTCATCATCAGATCTGTTGCTCAGATCAACAGATATACTTAGGTAAAATTGAGCATATGATTAAATATTACTGCTTGGTTTCAAGAAACCTTAAATTTTTGTTCTTGTCTCTCTTTTCTTCTCTTATCTTTTTTTTTTTTTAATTACTTTTAATAAGAAGTGCTAGCATGAATTTAGAGCTCCTGAGTATAGTCCTGAGTATGGCTCCAAGGAGCCATAAAGTTGGAAAGCCCTGCAGCACCCAGTGCAAGATGGAAACGACACATCCAGCCTGAGCCGGAGAGTATGACCGCAAGGCCCAAGTCGCCTGTCAACAGGAAACCCAGACCTCTGTGCCACCTACCAGGGCACATCGGCATTTTGTCTATGGCTCTGTTAGAACCAGCTGGAAGAGGAAGAGAAAGGCAGGTAGGCAGAAGAACTTACCTGGTGGACACAGCCATTGGCCATGCAGAACTGGTCCGGTGGGGGCAACTGGACGACAGAGTCATGGGACCAAGAGGAGGCTGACGTGCACACTCAGCAGCACAGACCCCACCCACCATGGCTGCTGTACTGCTGCTTCTAAGTGACCCGCACTAGTGACCAATACCGGCCCCTCCGCCTGACCCTACCCCTGAAAAAGACCAGCTGCCATGGGTAGTGATTTCACCACGGGCTCCTTCCTCTCCTGGAAGGGCCGTGTAGGCATGACGTCTATTTCAGGTGTGGCTTTGCCCTTCCTGTCTCCAGAGCCTCTCCCATGTCCACTTTCCAGGTCCCTTAGAAGCTCCAACTCTATGGTATTGGCCCAGAACCCTTGAAGGAGAACTGGGAGTGTGCCCAGGAGTGTGGGATCTTTGGGCACAATCACACACCTAACAGTGTTACCTTCACAGAGGGCAGGGAAGGGTTTCACTCTTCAGGCTAAGGTGACAGTTAGGGGACCCAGAGGCACAAAGAAGTCGACTCTCTAGCCCTAGTTTCCACTGCCCCACCAAGAGACTTGGTGATTTCCATGCTATTGCTCTGGGGAGTAGATGTTCTGGCCCCTAGAAAGGACAGGGCTTGCCTGGATACACAGCAAGAGTCTTGTTGGTGGACATGCTACGTTTACTGCTTGGGTGCTTTGGGCTCATTTTGCCCCAGAGATCAGCAAGCAGGAAGAACATACTGCAGGAACATTTAAGCTGAGCTCCCAGGGACAGGAGGCAGGAGAGGCCACATGAATGCAGGTGACTTAGCAGGGGCCTTGTTGTGGTTGAGATCTTGAATGTCTTCCAAGGGCCATGTGCAAAAGGCTTGATCACCAGCCTATGATACTGCTGGGAAGTAGAGAAGCCCATAAGAGGCAGGGCCCAGTGGACAGAAGCACATCAGTGGCCTTGAATGGAATAACGGGAGCCTGGCTGGCTCCTCCTCTTCCATCTCGCTCCAGTATACACCCCTTGCCGTGATGTTCTGCCCTATCACAGGCCCAAGGTGACAAGGCTGAGTGATGAAGGACTTAAACCTCTAAAGCCATGGGCCAGTGAGAACCTTTCCTCCCTTTCATGTGCTAATCTCAGCTACCTGCCATAGCAGCAGAAAGCTAGCACAGCTCTTGGCGTCTCTTTGGTGGATGGGGGACTTGGCCACCACAAAGGAACTTCCAAAGGAGCAAAAGAATCCAGAAACACGTAAACAAATCAAACATAAGGAAGTTGTAAGAAATGAAAATAGACTGCTATGGAGGAGGAGTAATTTTGTTTAGTTTAAATGTGCTATCTGAATCAGCATAAATGGAAAATTATGAATATAAAAATGTATAAAACCCAGAAGACAAACAACGAACTGGTACAACAGTTTAAACAAATACCAGACATGTGTTTTGTGACATTGTGGCTGTGGGTAATATTGTCTGTTTTCTTTGGTTTCCCCCATGTGGTTATGCAACTCTTCCAAGAAGTCCATATATTCATCTTAAAAGGAGAAGCAGAGCTTGCATTTTTGTTCTGTTCTGCAGGCTGCCTCTTCCCTTGGTTGTTTTCTTGGCTGTGCAGAAGCGTCTTGGTTTGACATAGTCCCATTTGTCTAGTTTTTGCTTTTGTTTCCCAGGCTTTGGGGCTCTTACCAATCAATTTGCATAGGGAAAAAACATACTTAATTTTTTCTTAATTAAGAAGAGGGAGATAAGCATTTCTGTTTCTCCTGAAAAAAAAGGAAAACACGTGAAACTGGAGGGTGAACGGCTGGCCAAACAGCTCGGCAGATTAAAGCGACTGCTTAGGCAGATGCAGCAGCCAGAGTTCCATCTCCAGCCTGCCACACTGGCCCCGCGCCCTGGGCACGCTGAGAAGGGCATTGAGACTGGATGTGGTGGCACACGCCTGTACGACCTGTGCTTGGGAGGCTGCAAACAGGAGGATCACTATGAGTCCAATCTACGTAGTGAGACTCTGTAGACCCGCAGACCCTGTACTACAAATACAGAGAGAGAGAGAGAGAGAGAGAGAGAGAGAGAGAAATCTGAGGATCAGAGAAACACTGAAAGACATGACTTCAGAACAGACATGAAAGGACATCTACTTGGATACTGCCTCTAACCTGTATCTCCATCAAATTAGAACAAAAGTGTTATTATGGTTTAGGTCTAGTTGTCCTCCCAAAGCCTCGTGCAATCATGAGGCAGGGACTTCTAGAGTTTGAGACTTGACTTGTAGTCCCCTGGGATTATGATGGGGGGTATGGGTCTGAGTACTGCTGGGACTATGAATGTGGCCTAAGGTGGATAGGCTGAGGCAGAGAGCCTGAATGTAAAATAAAGAGAGACAGAGAGACAGACTAGCGCTGTTGCTCTGTTGCCCTGATTGGTCGGTTGCCTCTGTCTTGGCTGTTGCTGCTCTCCGCCATGCGCCGCTCTGCTTGGGAGCCAGCCAAGTAGGGACTGAAACTTCCAGTAACTGTGAGCTAAGTAAGTCTTTCCTTCCTTCACTTTGGGTGTCGGGTATTTGTCCCAGCAACAAGAGAAGAGTAATTAAGACAAGCGTTGAGTCTTGGGTTGCGCTTCTTTGCACTGTTTGCGAAGGTCATGCCACCCCAAGCAGAGCAGAGCAGCCACTGTTTTCTTCCCCCCCTATAGACAGGTCAGCAAGACTCTTGCATAGACACAGAAATGTTCCACAAACTAAACATGCACTTAGAGTGTCGTAGCCCTTTCACTAACCACAGGGTAAGCCATGAAAAGACACGAAAATGGAAATTTTGACTTGACAGATGAACCCAAGCAAGACGTCCATCCTTCCTGGCGTGAGCAGCAATGCCAGCAATACAACGAAAACGCGAGGAGTGGGAGCCTACAATTTCCTTTTCTCTCTGTGGCAACTCTGTTCCCCCAGTTGTGACTACTGAGGAAATTTGTTCTGCCGGGATGGGTCATTAACTGAATTCCCCACTAGGCGGACTCCAGGCACCGCGAAGCCTGAGTGGGGCCTGGCAGCAGGGGTGCACATGTTTTGTGTAATTAAAGGGATTTAGCCAGGGCTGGTAAGGCGTCATTGTTCCCCTTAGTGTGATGGGGGAGGCTGCTGGAGATGGGCAGGCCAACCGCGCAGTGCCCACCCCGTGATGGGCCACCCGGGAACAGTGACGAGAAATAGGCCGTCTGCTAAAAATACCGCATGTCACAGGAGACCCTGCGCAGGCAGGGGCGTGCGGCCCGTGGCATGGGAATTCGAATGGCGGCTGCTGATGAGCCATGGCTGAGGGTGTCTGTGAATCCCAGGGTCAGCTTCCTAGGGAAGAAAGGGTCTGGGGCTGCTTGGCATCGTGGCACAATGGCTTGCAGGAGGGAACTCTTCTTGTGCCAGCTTGACCTTGGGTGTCCTTGGAGTGGCCAAATAATTCTGCTGGCCTGCGAAAGCCCACAGCTCCCAGAGTACTTGGGCATCTTGTCCCCTGGGCTAGGCCGTAATAGGCTGACAGGAGAAGAGTGGGCCAGGGCACTGCTAGGCCTACTGTCCCCCAAGGCCCCCCTGCGGGAATGCCTTCTGGCAGCTGCAGTGCTGCCCACCCTCTCGCCCTCTCTTTGTCTCTGGCAGTATTTATCGCTACTTGGTTGGCTGCTCAAGAGGCCCTGAGACGGGCCAGGGGGAGGACATCCGAGATGACCTGTCCATTGTTCTTCTGTGCTTAGGCTTCATGTTCCAGGTTTACCCTGTTGGCTGCCATCTGCAGATTTGAAATCTGTCATGCCTCTAAGCAGCCCTGGTGCTTTTTAGTGAGGCGTGGCATTCGGATGCCCCGATCTGGGGGACTAGGTTTGTTCATGGCAACTTGATGTCTTTGCTTCCCGCCCTGCTGAATGGACAGGACAAAAGAAATATTTATATCAATAACTGCCTATGCCCCTGTGTATCTACAGTGTCTGTCCCATCTATCCATAATCTACCAGTTCATCTCTTATTCCTTATGCCTATAACCTATCACCCATCTCTACTCTCTCTCTCTCTTTTTAACATATTTAGTACAGGTTCTCACTACACAGCTCAGACTCATAGTGATCCTCCTGTTTTCAGTCTCCCTAGTAATTGGTATTACGGGTATGCGCCCCTGCATCTAATCTTGGTGGGTCGCTCAGCATGCCCAGGGGCATAGGCTGCATAGCATGTGGTGCTGGGGACCAAACCTAGGTCCCTACGCTTGCCTAGGTAGGTGCTTAGTCCACAGAGCCATGTTGCTGGTCCTCTACTCTCTATATCTTTCCATACACCTTAAAGACATTACTGTGGCACTCTGGGAGCTGGAGGCAGGAGAATCAAAATTGGAGCCCGGCCTGGACCAGTCAGCAAATTAGTAAGACTCCTTCCAATTAAAGAGACAAAACAAATAAACAAAGGGCAGGGGTGTAGCTCAATGCAAAGGCCTTGGATGTAAGCCCCAGTATTACAAAACAAAACAATAAACAAGTGAGACACGCATCTCCCTGAGACTGCAGCGCGTCGCATCGAGACTGGCTCTTCCCTCCTCGGTCTCTGTGCTCACGACCTGCTCAGCTCCCACGGTTACGTGTTTCTTCATGGCTAGAATGTAGAGCAGCCTCGCCAGTGCTTGCCCACAGTGGTGAGGAGAGAGAACTTTCTCAGGCGACTCCAGTGTTTGTTTACTTTCTGTCTCCAGCCCCGGACGAAGGGCTCCTTCACTGTTGAGATTGTGTGTCCCCCCCCCCCCCCGCACCCCCCTTCAGCGTGGCGATGCTCTTCCCTTGAAATGACAGAGGCCTTAGGTCCACTGGTTTCTGTTTGCATTTCATTGTTAGTTTTATTTTTCTCCTTTGGCGATTGGAAACATAAGAAGCATTCTGATGGCTCCCAATGTCTGGACGGGGCTCTTCCTGCCTGTGCTCCTGAGCTCCGGACATAGCCAGTGCAGGTGGCCTCCAATTCACCTCCCCCTCGTTTCTTTTGCCACTAATGCACAGACATGAGTATTTTCTTTTTTTTTTTTTTTTTCAATTTTTTT
>PVJA010005777.1:66615-77199 GCA_004027025.1 Myocastor coypus | reverse complement strand
GGGAGGGAGGAAGATCATTTAGCAAAAAAATTAGATCACTTCTTTGTAATACATTAAATAAATGTATCTATAAAGCTTCCCATGGACATAGAGAACTGCCTTAGCCACTGGCCTTCAAGGCCAGCAGAGAAGTAGCATTTCAAGACTTTTTGGGACACCAGGGATTGAACCTAGGACCTTCACACTCAGCTACACCCTCAGCTCTTTTTTATTTTATTTTATTTTTTTATATTAAGACAGGATATTGCTAAGCTGCCCAAGCTGGCCTAAACTTGGAGTTCTCATGGCTCAGTCTCCCAAGCTGCTGGGGCGGACAGGGCAGCAGCACACCCAGCAAGACAGACTTTGACGAAAATATTTTGCTTTGGGTTTTTTCCCCCAGATTCTCTCTGTGTCTCTGTCTCTCTGTGTCTCTCTCTCTCTCTTTCTCTCTCATAAAGAACGTGTTCCTAACATCCTCTCTTTTACCATTCACTTTGAAAATTACAGCGGTTATCACTTCCTCTTAGTCACGCACGCTCTTTCTCAAAAACATTGAGCACTTTAGAGGCGCACATTTTTCCTCAGTGCGCTGCGGAGGTAGGAGGATGACGTCACGGCCCTGAGCCTCCTTCTCCCGGGCTCTCAGGGAGTGGATGTCTAAAAGGAACTGAAACAGTACATATTATGCTCACCAGTAAAAAACACAAAAGTTTATCCTGTACTCTCTGATCGTGTGCTTCTTTGCTTCGCTTTGCTTTATTTCACTTTCAGTTTTTATGTTTGGGGGCAAAGAACATTTCTTAATTTTTAAAATCTTACATGAATTTACAATGATTTGGTATATGTGAGCACTGTGGAATGGCTCAGCCGAGCTAATTAATATGTATGTCACCCTATATACTTTTTATTTGTGATGAGATAATTAAAATCTCCTCATTTAATCTTGCAGTGCTGGAAATCAAACCCTAGGGTTTGGGTTTCAGCGTGCTAGGCAAGTGCTGTCCTACTGAGCTGCATCCTGAGCCCTAAAATTTCTCTAGCAATATTCAATTATCTGGGAGGCTGGGGAGATAGCTTCGTGGCACAAGTGCCTGCCTGGCAGGTGGAAGGTTGTGAGTTTGAACCCCAGTTCTGCAAAAAAAAAAAAAAAATCAAGTATCTGTTATGTTATCAGCCTGCATTGATCATGCCCTGTAACAGCTCTCTTGAATTTAACTCTCCCTTCTCCCGGAAATTTTGGACCCAACCCCAGTCATTCTTGCTTTCTACTGAACAGGTCCTGCCTTGTGGTGGGGCGCATGTCAGCCAAGATGTGGAGAGGCTATGCCCTCCCCGCTCGATGTGCCTCTTGGGGAGTGTGTGTCTGAATAGCTGGACCCTGCCGTTCTTCTTCGGCCCCAGGCAGGAGTGGCAGTCACTAGCCTCCAGGCCCCAGGGAAGGCATGGGCAGAGCCCTGGCCTCCCAGTGACGTCCCCTCCCCCCCCTCCTTCCGCATCCTGCTAGTGTGAGGACAGCAAGGTGGACGCCCTGGGCGAGGCCCTGCAGGCCACCGTCAGCCGCTGGAAGTGCAAGTTCTCAGCGCCGCTGCCCCTGGAGCTGTACACCTCCTCCAACTTCATCGGCCTGTTTGTGAAGGAGGACAGCGCAGAGGTCCTCAAGAAGTTCGCTGCGGACTTCGCCGCCGAGGCCGCCTCCAAGACCGGTGAGCACACAGGGCCTGGCCTCACCCTGAGAACCAGAGAAAGATAGGGGTAAGAAAAGGCAGCTGGGAGGGGCTCCACCCAGCGACCGTTCTCTCTCCATGGGCTCTGCTTCTGAGAGACTCTGCCACCTTCTAGTTTCTCCACCGCCAGGACCAGGCCTGCACGCAACGCACAGCTTCTGTGGGAGCCGCTCACACCCCAGCCGGGATGGCCATAGTGGAGCAGTTGGAAGCGGCAGGGCAAGGGCACTGCAGGAGTGGGCACCCAGGGCGGGCATCCTGGTCCCCTGGCTGCCTTACTTGGTCTCCTACTTCCTGGAGAGACCATCCCCCTCACTCCCTCAGACCTGGACTGGGCTGCCCAGTGCTGGCCAGCACAGCACTGCAGATGAACCACTCCCATGGGCCACACAGTCTCTCCCCTGCCTCAGAATTCAGAGCCTGCCCAGCTTTCTCCTCAGTCCTCGCCCCACCCATAGTGATGTTTGCCTGGGTCTTATTGTGTACTCTGTTCCACTTCATAGTAAATCATAGGAAAACCCATTGAGCCAACACCCTGCGACTTGTGGAGCCCATTAGAGTGGCCCTGAATCCTCAAAGGTCTGTCCAAAAAATGTACCCTCACCGAGACATCTTTAGTTCTGTCCATGACAGCTCTAAGTGCAAGTCAGTCAGCTCACACGCATGCTCAGGATATGAAGAGACAGGAGGGAGACACTTGCCGTGCTCCACTGTGTGGCCTCAGGGGCAGATGAGCTTGCTGGGCTGGGTGAGAGGGCTTCACCCAGCAGCCCATGCCAGACAGTCCAGAAGTAGGGACCTTCTGCTCCCCTTCCAAATGAAGTCACACTTGGCTGGTAGTTTTGGGGGATGCCAAGCATGTGTTTATCAAAAATGATGCGAAGAAGAAGACAACAAGAACTGAGTGGTGTGACCGGCAATCCCAGCGCTGGGAGGAAGAGGCCTGTTGTCGGTTATTCTTCTCTCATTGCTGGGACAAAATACTTGACACACAATTAAGGAAGGAATAGTTTATTTGGCTCACAGTTAGTAGAGGTTTCAGTCCATACTTAGCTGGCTCCAAGGCAGAGTGGCACATGGCAGAGGGCGGCAGTTCATGGCGGCAGAAAACAGCAAAGAGGAAAGGAAAGCGCAGCTGCAGCAGCTAGGAAGCCTCTCTCCCCTCTTTATGCAGATTATTTGCCCAGGGCAGGCGTAACGCTGACAGTCATAATCTTAGCATTGGGTCAAAAATTAATCACAAACTCTAGAAGCCGCCCTAACACATGAGGCTTTGGGTGGACACCTTGATTCAAACTGTAACACATGTTCAGGCCCAACTTGGACAACTTAATGACTTTGGGAGACTGAGTCTCCAATCAAACAACAACATAAGGGTGAGGATGTAGCTCAGTATCGAGGCCAAGGGTTCAGTCCCCAGTACTGGGGGAAAGAAAGAAAAGAAGAAAGCCTTGGTTTCTCGTGGCCAGAGGCACAGTTTGGAAGCCTACCAAACTCAGACACTGTGGTAAGAAGAGTGAGGCTGGGGCAAACATCTTCAGGGAAGGCAGGAGGCTAGGGAGGGGACATCAGGATGATGGGAGAGGGGCCCCTCCAGGGGAGCAGGTGACAGGAGCACTAGGGTGGGACAGGGAAGTGGGGAGCATCTGAGCTGCACAGTGTGGCCAAGCGTTGGATGCAAAGCTGGAGGAGACTCCAAGCCTGCCAGCCCCACACTGCACGGGGCTCACAGAGGGAGAGAGCTGAGCAAAGCCGCACATTCTGCCCTGGCGTCTGCTGGCTTTCAGCTGTACCTCAGCTGCCACTGCTATCACTGCCATTTCAGTAGCAATGCAAGCACTCTTGCGATGTGTTCCTCTTCACCACAGGAACCTCAAGTAGACCTCAGGAGCCAGGGAGAGTGCGATCAAGATGGCCACAGGATCCTGATGCTTTTCTACTCTCTTAGAAGGAGCTCTGAGTCCCTCTAGCCCTTTCTGAGAGCTCTGCATGGAAGCCTTCAGCTCACGTCCTCCTCCTCCTCGGGCAGGAATCCCCTTAGGCCCACCTTTGCCTCCGGCATCCGTTTCTCCCAGGGACCAGCCTGGGGAGCTGGCTTCAGTGCAGCCTGGCATTTCATACAAGCTGAACATTTCAGAGAAACTACACAAGCGAGCAAGGGCCAAATTACTTCCTGTTCTTAGACCCCGAGGAAGTGGCTCCCCCTTTCCACAATAGCTATTGTCAGAACCACTATGTCCCCGCAAGAACCAAAACTAATGTTGCAGCCACAAAACCCAACTGCTTCACAAATCAGAAAAGCAAGGCTGGGCAGAATGGCTCAGTGGTCTAAAGTGCCTGCTTAGGAAAGCTGAGGCGGCTGCAGGGAGGGACCGCAGTTCGATCCCCAGCACCACATGCTGCATCAGCCCTGCCCTCGGGGCAGGCTAAGCCGGCCATAAAAATGAGTGAATAAACAAACAAAGGTTCTGAAACAATAAAAAAAAAAAAAAAGTCAGAAAAGCAGTTCGCAGCCAGGACTACAGCAGATTCTTAGAATGCAATCGGAATGAGAAGCAGTCAGGCCTCCCGACGGGGAGAGCCAGTCCTCCAAGAAAGCTGGGACTTGGGATCCCTGTCTGAGTGGCGCCCCCTGCTGGTGATTTGGGGAACTGTGTGACCAGGCTAGGGGTAGCTGGTTCAATCTAAATCCTAAGGTGCAGAGCAGATCATGTCTTGCCCTAGAACTTACGCCTTGGTACCTTAGTTATCAGCGCACTGTGGCTCCTTCTGCCTGTAGGTTGAGTGTCATTCTCTATTCCAGGTAGTTTGGGGAGATTCACTCATGTACATGCATCTGTTCAACAACTACTGAAAATCCTATGCGGCATCTGAGGGGGGATTAGTATGCATAAGGAGAAAGTGCCTTGTCTGATGGGGCTTCCTCCACAGAGATCGTCTGTGGCACAACAGGACAAGTACTCAGAACCCTAGGACCAAACTTCTAGTCCTAGCACGGCCACTATTTTCTACGTGACAGGACCAAGAGCCTCAATTTCTCGAATTCCTTAATGGCATGTAGTTGTAGGGAACAGCGTGAAGCAGAGACCAACCGAGACCACCGGGCTTGTGCAAACGCAACACTGTGTGGAATTTATTGTGCGTGGGTGCAGGCAGGCAGAGGGCAACAAGGCCATCTGTAAGGGAGCAAAGAGAAGTGAGCTTTTCTCTAGGGCTTAAAGAAAGGCAAAGGACATTAGGTGGGAAGATCTTAGTAAGCATCAGTGGTCAGTGTTCTTTGGATGCCCCGCGGCTCAGTGGATAAGTCCTTGAGATGTTCGGTGTAAATGCTTGGGTGTGTTATAATCTGCATACTTTATTTTATTTACTCAACAGTGTTCCTGCTTTATATATGCACTTGGGATAGAACTCAGGACCTCGTGCATGCTAGGCAAGTGCTGTTCCTGAGAGCTACGCCCTCGGCTCATGGTCTGCATACTTCATCAGGGATGATACTGACCATGCTCCCAAACACTGAGCAGTGCTTGAGGTCATTTTTGGGTTCTTACAGCCTAGGTCATGCTAGTGTTAGAGAGTCGTTTCTTTAGGAATGGTTCTCCAACCAGAAGTGTTCCAGGTTCTTGCTTCAAAGAATTGGGTGAGATGAGATAAATACAGTGCCAGGCATCTATTTGTGGGTTTTGTTGTGTGTTTGTTTTGCTAATGGGAGTCAAACTCGAGACCTTGCCTTGGCCAGGCAGGTGCCTGTGCCTCTGAGCAATGTCCTGATCCTCAGACATTTAAAAGTGCAAGGTCAGTGGCTACAGAACAAACCAGCTCTGCAGAGCAAACTTGAGCCGAGTAAAGAAAGAAAGAGGAGAAAAGCAAAAGTAAACATGCACACCGCTTCTGAGAGGCGCAGCAGAGGCTTCCATGCAAATTCACAAACGATAAGGACCTTTCGCACTGGCCACTCTTCTTCTATGCTGTCCACACCTCCTAGGAGCTCCCAAGAAGTCCTACATACGGGTCCTCACCTGCCCTGGAGTCCTGTAATTGGAAGGTCCCTCTCATTTCCCTAGTCAGCTTTGCCATGCCTTACAGCCTATATCATTATTGGCCGGGGATGCTGCAAAGCATCCTACGTGTACAGCGTAAAAGAGCCCCTTCCACTCAAAATGCAGTAGAGGATCGCTTAGAGATCCTCTACCTTCCCATTGTGTTTCTCCATCAGACTAACCCAGAAAGGAGGCAACATAGCTGTGGGAATCGTACAATGTCAAAACACGCACTCTATTTCTATAGGAATTATGTTGTGGTTTCCTCATGTGAATGTGGGGCCATCTAACAAGGATTATCCCTGTGCCAATCTGTAGTGTTTACACAAAAGCCAGCTCTGTGGCTCTTTCCCTCCTAGACAGTATATTGACTCAGGCTCTGTGACCCACTTCCCTTTTTTTCTGCTGCTATAAAAGAAATAGCTTTTTTCTAACCAAGGATCTCCCTCCTTTGTTATTCAGGGAGCAGAAATTACCAGCGTTCTTTCCTATGTTGGTTTTTAAGTCTCCACCATTGCCATGGTCACCACATTCTAACAGTGGACTTTCTTCTCCCTCTTTCCAGAAGTACATGTGGAGCCTCATAAGAAGCAGCTGCATGTCACCCTGGCTTATCACTTCCAAGCCAGCCACCTACCCACCTTGGAGAAACTAGCCCAGAACATCGATGTCAAACTGGGGTGCGACTGGGTGGCTACCATATTCTCTCGGGATATCCGGTTTGCTAACCATGAGGTAATGTCTCTGCACAATTCCTGATGCTGTCCAGTGCAAGCAGGGACATGATCCAAGCCAGGACTGCTTGCCACTGGGCCCTGCAGAGAGATGGGTACCAGTAGGCAGCCACAAGGCAAGCGCCTACCTAAGGCTTGGTCCAGGCTCAGCCAACTCCTTGGGAATCTTTCAGCATGCACCCCTCTCTCTGGACCCCAAGTGGTTCATTTAAGTAATGTCCCCGTGGTGCTGTTTGCCCTGCCAACCTCAGCGAGATATAACAGTGAAATAGAGGACAGATGGCAAATATGCTTGGAAAGAATGTAACATTATATTAGCCATCAGTATCGATAGCAGGCATCATTCTGACCTTAGATGAGTCAAGGACTACATCAACACACACATGCACACACACACACACACAGACACACACACAGACACACACACACACAAATGCAACACTGTAGGCCCTGTACTAAATACATAAAAAGAAAGAAGGAAAGAAAGAGAAGGCATGGTGACCAGCCATTCATGACCGCTATGTCATGCAAGGTACCATGGAATATACTCGAATTTTTAATTGTGGGCCTGTCCTCAAAGAGCAAGTCAGATGAATAAGACTGTGAAAAGGAGACTCAGCCCAGGCCATGTGAGGGATTGTGGGCATCCCGCTGAGGAGCGTGGGTGGGGCGGCTGAGTCGTGCTGCAGGAAGACAGATGGGAAAGCTCCTCGCAGCCTTCTTCTGAGGGAATCCACGCTGCTTTGCAGTCCAGCAGGAGTCTGGAAAAGTGATATTGTCCATTCATCCTGAAAAACAACCTGAGTCACAAAGAGCAAGTGACCGGCCCAAAGAAGCAGAGCAAATAAGGACCAGAGGTGGAGCCTGAGCCCAAGGATTTTGATCAGTAAAGAGCAGCCCATCTAAAAAGGACATAAAGCCCCATCCAGTGGTCCTCCCCAGGCAGGCTTCCCCTCACCGTGCTCTCAGTTGTACAAGGCAGCCATAATCTGAAGACAATAAATGAAAAATTCCAGAAATCAACTCCTGAGACTTGGGGGGCCTTGTCTTAAGTTTAATTAACTTTCAGTATAGCGCATTGTCACATACGTTCTATTGAATGATTGCCCGCTGTTCTTGGTCTCTGGTCAGCAATGACAGTTCACTGCTAGCCAAGATTTCAGGCACCCACAAGGTGCCTTGTGAATGAGAAGGCACCACTGTAGATGAAGAATTTGTTTTCAAATTTAACTACATTTGTTTGTGAACACTTACATTTGTTCCCCCAATTTTTCAAAAACAAAATGAGATTTTTGTTAGTTTACACAGCCACTTTTAAGAAAACAAACCAAAAAAAGCACCTCACTGGCCAGCCAAATAGCTCAGTGGATTAAAGCACCTGCTTAGGCGGATTCAGTGGCTGAGGTTTGATCCCCGGTGAGCTGTGCCAGCCCCAGCCCCAGGGCATGCTGAGGGAGCAGTTGAGACTGGGCGTGGTAGTGGGCCTGTAATCCCAGCTCTTGGGAGGCTGAACAGAGGCAGGTCACTATGAGTCCAGTCTTCGTAGTGAAACCCTGTAGACCCTGTAGACCCTTCTCTAAAATCCAAGAAGAAAAAGAACCTCTCTTTCAGGCTTTTTTTAACATGGATGGGAGCTGGAACCTCAGGGTTGAGACCAAGCAACTCTGCTGTTTTATAAGTGTTAGGAAGAAAGAAGCCAGAATCAGCTCTTCTGAGCCAGATGCGGCACCCGTAGGGAGAGTGCAGCTTTGCTATCTTTGCTGATGGCGATGTCATCTCCTCCTTTGGAGTCCTTGCCACAGGTTTCTGAAAAGACAGGTTCAGTTGCCTGGAGCTAAAGTTAAGAGTTCCAGAACCTCCTTCTGGCATGGCTTGGGATGAGCCCTAAAGATGAGACTCTGGGCATCTTAGCCAAAAGGCAGGGCTGGATGCTGAGGGTGAAGGTGAAAAGAGGCCAAAGGTGGCATGCAGGTGGCCTCCAAAATGTCACCTTTCTGAGAGAAGAAGGCACAGTGGAATTTTACCAGGCTCATCCTCTGATCAACACTGCCCTCCAGTTAACTCAGAGGGTGATTACTTTCTGCCTGACCCACATTCTGCTCAATTGGCATGGAAAGGCAGCAGGCACCCACGTGAATTCTTTTCTAAAAATAAGGTGGCCTCTTTAATCTCTTATTTGTAAAAGCTCATTTATGACTGCTCTTCTGGCCCAGCATTCTGTGGCCCCTTTACACCAGAGACCCGCCCTCTGGGGCTTCCCACCCTTCTGCAGAGGGGCAGTTCTTGCCTCCCACCTTCTTTCCCGCTCTCTTCCCCAGCAAGCAGGCTTGATGGGCTGCCAGGGAGGAAACAGATGTCCAGAGAAGGAGACTGATTCAGACGAGGACTCTCAGCAAGGCCCGGGAACGACATCTCAGAAAGCTGAGAGAGTCTTAGCTGATGTGGTCGTGTAGATACCTGTTCGTGTTTGGCACACTCTCTTCCACTTCAGTGATGACTCTGGGCCGGGCTGCTTCTGTGCACCAAGCAGTAGAAATCTAAGAAGAAGGGTGGAGTTCTACCAAAACGCATACACGCAGGAGCCTGGCGCCTTTGGCTTCAAATCCTGGCTCCTTCACTTTAGCAGTGATTAAATTCACTCTGACAATGTAAAAAACTCTTTTGTCCTTAGTATCTTCATCATGCACTAGCGGTAGTGTTTTGCCAGACTATGGCACAGACAAAAGAAGAGGTTGTGTGGCAAGGCCCTTGCTGCTCTCCACTGCTGTGACAAAATATCCTAGAAAGTCAACATAAAGGCACAAAGGTTTGGTTCCAGCTTAAGGCTTCAAGAAGTTTCAGTGTGTGGTCAGCTGGCCCCACAGCCGTGGTCCTCAGGAGAGGAGGGTATCATGGCGGAGGTACATAGGAGAACAAAGCTCCTCATCTCAGGAAGCAGTGACAAAGGGAAACAGCCAAAGAGGAAAGAACTAGATAAAGTCCCACAGCCGTGCCCCGTGATCCACACCTGCACGTAGGCCTCTTCTGTTTCTACCTCACAGTGGTGCCATCACATTAGATTTCATCAATGGATTAATCTCACTATCCAGTCACTTCCCAAAGCCTGTCAGCCGGCAGCCAGGCCTTTAGCACACGAGCTTTGAGGCAGTTCAAATCCAAACCTTCACAGGCCCTAAGGTAATGCCTACCAGGGCATTAACAAAGACATTACTTCACCAGCTTCTATCGTTTTAACCTTGAAAGGCTTTCAGGGGTGGCAGGGTACTGCTTATTATCACGTCAGGCTCTGAGTGCCCATCCATGAGCCAACTCTGAGGCGAGGGAGGAAAAACAGATCTAAGACTCAAGAGTTCTTCTAAGCAGATACCAAACACAAACCAGAAGCCTCAGCATAATGTAGTACAAAGGACGCATTAGGTCCTGCTATCTGGCACTCAGACTTATCTGCTTGTAGGGCATGGAGAAGGGCAGGAGACGCTTGGGTCCCAGTTATTATTTTATTTCATTTTTAAGTTGTTTGACGATGGGGCAGAACCCAGAGCCTCAAACTTCCTAAGCACATATTTTGCCACTGAGCTCTAGGTACCTAGAGGCCCACAGTTATAATTTAGACTTGCCACAGTGCCTAAATTCGGATGTTGTTCATTCAGTAAGCCAAGGCTGCTTAGTGTCTAGCTATTCTGTTTTAGGACAGATTGTCTCCAAACTTTGCTGTGCCTCAGTTTTCCTGGGTAAAATGCTGACACCTATACATGCGGGGATGGTGGCGCATGTTCATAATCCCAGCATTCTAGAGGCTGAGTCAGGAGGATTGCCGGAAATTTGAGGCCAGCGTAAACTGTGTGGTGGGGCCCTCACAAAAAAAAAAAAAGGATATTGAATCCTCTCAAATGAGCTCTGTAAATTGCTTTGGTCTTTGGTAGAGGAGGCATTCTCAGCTGAGACTGCTCAGTTGAGGTGTCAGAGAAGCATAGCTTAGCCCCGTCTCACCATGGCTCTCAGCCTCACTCCGCCCTGTTCCAGGAAAGGGAATGTTGCTTGTTAGAGAACATCACATTCCCAGCTTTGAGATTCAGGCTTTTTTTTTTTTTTTTTTTTTTTTTTTTT
>PVJA010005777.1:0-66515 GCA_004027025.1 Myocastor coypus | reverse complement strand
CCTTCCGTGGGCAGGGCTCTGTCCTAAGGCATTGTCATATGTTATGTCCTTTAATTTTTATAGACCAGGTATTATTTCATGGATTAAAAAAAAAAAAAAACTAAGTTCAAAATCAGAGTATGAGAACCAAAATATTTGGCCAATGAGCAGCTTTGGCATAATAGAAAAGCCAGGAAAACATCCTCCGTATTTGTGTCCCTTGCAAAACAAATACCATAAGAAATATTTTCCTCACTTTTGAGGCCTTCTGCTGCTAAATTTTAAAAAATGAGAAAATGAATCTTTTCTACAGTATATTTAGGCTTATGATGTTTACATTCACCAGGAAAGACAGCCCCTTGCCCCAAGAGCAGAATAGGTCAGCCAAGTGGCCAGGCTTCGTGGTTGACCCACAGGGTTTTGCTGAGCTCAAGCAGGGAAGGGGCGCCCACCATCTACCCTAGACGCAGGCCGGGAGGAGATCGAGGGGCCGCTGTTTGTGAAGAAGGATTTTCTTCCAGGCCTTTATTAAAACTGTAGCTTTAAAGAAATTCCTTGTTTAAACTGCTGAGGTACAAAGAACAGACACTCGGTCATTGCCAAGCCTTTTCCCCAGGAATGACCCCAACCTGGCCCATCGGTGAGCCCCACATGAAGACTCGCTTTCCACTAGCTGCACCTGCCATCCGCGGCCCTACCTGGCAAGGGAAACTGCATCCAGGTAGCAGCTGACTCCACAGCCTTTCAGCTTTCAGATGAGCTCGCAAAGCCCATCTGTGAACCTTGCACGGAAGTGAAAACACCCCGGGAAGAAAGTGACCGGGAGCGCCAGGGGCAGACCTGCAAACCCCTGAGAAATGAAATGCCTGCTCGTAGGCATCCGGATGTACTTGGGGACTTCCGATCCTGCTCCAACACGGTGTACCGACTCTGCGGACACTCACCCTCGAGGCCTGCGACAATGGCTGGGCTCACGCACCCTCTCTTCCTTTTCCAGACGTTGCAGGTCATCTACCCCTACACCCCGCAGAATGACGACGAGCTGGAGCTGGTCCCGGGGGACTTCATCTTCATGTCTCCCATGGAGCAGACCAGCACCAGCGAGGGCTGGATCTACGGCACCTCCCTGACCACCGGCTGCTCCGGACTCCTGCCCGAGAACTACATCACCAAGGCCGACGAGTGCAGCACCTGGATCTTTCATGGGTAAGGAGGCCCCGGCTTTGGCTCGCCACGGCTGACAGTGCATAGCCGGGGTTGGACTGCAGGAGGTGGTGAGGAAAGGAACTCAGTCATGGAAGTGGAGCCCATGGGAAGGAAGTTGGCTCGAGACGTGGGAGGAGAGGGCAGTGGACGGTGCTGCTCACTGCCCTGCCCTTCTTCCTGATGGCAGCCTGATCTAAAGCTGCCCAGGGCCCATCTCTCGGGCTGATGGGTGCTGACTCCCCACTGTTGGGTCTTCAGGGCCTCTGTGCACCTTGTCCTGGGTCATCACTGCACGGACTTTGTCCCAGAGTAACCAAGCAGATCCCTACTGTGGGAGACAGACCAACAGCCAAATAGGTTGTCAGGCTCAGGGCCTCCAACCTAGGGTGCAGGACAGCCTACCTGCAGGGCCACCTTGAGCAGATCCCCAGCCTGGACACACAGGTGCCAAGCCACCGGGGACCGTATCTGAGCTAACAGGCAGCTGCCAGAACTTCACGGGGGCATGCTACCTCCTTTCTTCTTCAGAGCCACAACGTCCCACCCACCCCTCACTATTGCTCGGTTCCCGGTCCGAACGTGTCCTTCATTCAGAGCAGTCTGTGATGCTTGGGCCGCTCCGTCACGTCACGTTAGTCTAAAATAAAAACGAAAACACCTCCTCCCTCTTAAGGCGGGCCTCTCAGAGCCAGCCCTTCCCTGGTGTGCGCGGGCAGCCAGCCAGGGCACGTGTGTGGGTTCGTTGTGCCTCCCTCTTGCTTTTGTCGTGTGGCAACAAGGCAGAGGCAGAGTCACTGGGCAGCAGCTGCGTGGTGGCTGATACGATCATTGCTACCAGGAAAGTGACACAGAGAGAGGCAGTTTCTGCAAGTGCTCTACCTGGAGATAAAAGCAAAAAGAAGGCCCCTGCGCTGGCGGGTTCGGAAGATGGGGAGGAGCGTTTTCCTCCTAATAGCCAGCTGCCTGCCCCTCCCCCATCTCAGCATGCAGCCAGCCCTATGAGAGGGGCAGAGCCACCTCGTGTACTCTGTCAAGTGCTTTTTCAGAAATGGTTCAGAATGAAGAAGTCGAATTTCCCATGTGTCACTTTATCTGTATAAAAACAAACAGAGGGACAGGCGAGATAGCTCAGCGGACTGAAGCTCCTGCCTAGGCAAGCTCAGGCAAGTGCAGAGACTATGGCTTGACGATCCCCAGCCCTGTATGTCACGCCAGCCCCTCCTCTAGGGCAGGCTGAGCTGGCCACTGGGTCCAGGCATAGTGGCACGCGCCTGTAGTAGCCCCTGCACTGCAGAGGCTCAAAACAGGGGGATCGCTATGAGTCCAAGCTGCGCGGTGAGATCCTGTAACAACCAAGAATATTAAATTAAAAAAAAAAAAATAGAGCAAACACAGTCAGGCACACTGTGTGATATTTCAGACAGTGATGGCATCCACGTAAAGTTTGTTACCACTTGGTGACATGGTGACCAGGTGACTTGTGTACCCTCTTTCTCAGAACGTATGCACATTGTTAAGTGACATCTGCTGTAAGGATGGATAAACTCAGAGCTGAAACATGACTGGTCTGAGGAAGCCCAGCCCCTAGAGCTCCTGCCTCCCCACAGGCTGCAGGTGCGAGCAGAGACTACGTGAGAAGGCCCGCTGAGCCACGCACTCTCCTCCCACCCACGCCACCTGCCCCTGACGTGGCGCTCCGGCCGAGCCCACGTGACCTCAGTGAGCAGCTTACGCAGCCTGCGCACCACCTACTTTTATTTTGAGAGGTTACCAGTGATGTTGCTTCTAAGAAATCACGTTTGAATCACAACCACCAGCATCCGCAACCAATACTGATACAGCGGGAAAATACTAGCATCAGGCCTCGGGACCCTTCGATTAAGAAGCTGAGTGTCAGCTGGTGTGACAGCGCATGCTGTGATCTCAGCCTTTGGGAGGCTGAGGCAGGAGTGCCACTGTGAGTTCAAGGCCAGCTTGAACCACACAGAGAAAGCTTGTCTCAAAAAAAAAGAGGAGGGGGTGGGAGAAAAAAATAGTTTTAACTAATATTCTTGTCTTCAAAGCCCAACTCTCCCACTCACCAGCTCTGTGGCCTTGGCTCTTTTGGTTGGAGATACGTTTCGCACTTACCCCATCGGGCTTAGCTCTTCCTGGATCCCTGCCAGGCACATAGCAGCACATTTTGAGCACTCCTTTTTCTGTCTTGTGTTTGCCAGTGCTCATCACATCAAATGTCTCTTCCACAAAGCCATCCTCTGAGCCAAGGTGGAAATGCCTCAAGGGGCAGCTCCTGGCTCCACTGAGAGACCACCCTCCTCACGTCCTAATCAGTGACAGACCAGAGTGGGTGGAGCCCAGGGCCCACGTCCTGGCCAGAGTCACTGGCCTGGTGGGAACATGCTGAGGGGACCCTACAGCACGCTACATGCCCCTCGCACCTGTGCCTCCCAGCCTCTGGTACCTCCCACTGTCCCCTGGACTCAGAGTGACCCTGGGCAGCAGATGGAGTCCCTCTGTGTCCCCTGAAGTGAGGGACTGCACTTCAGGCCTGCCTCAGGCTTACCGTGCTGTAGGATGGAGCCAGCACCTCCCAAGTGCTGAGGAGAGGATCTGGGGGTCAGCCTGGCTTCTTCCCTACCCTGCTTCTGGAAACACACACACACACACACACACACACACACACACGCTATCTCAGAGGAATCCTTTGATTCAAATGACAGGCAAAGAGGAAGCTGATGTTCTTGTGGCCAAATGAGCTGAAGGGGGCAGGGAAGCGAGCCTACCCATGTCTTCCCAGCTCTAAGAAAGACATCAGAGACCTGTGTATAGGGGATGTCAGCCAGTTCCTAAGAACCAGGCACTTCCGGGCCGGGAAGCTTTGATGCAGCAGACAGGAGAACTGAATTTTCTGTAGCTCCAGTGTTCTGGAGGGTGACAGTGCAAAATAAAGGAAGAATGCCACTCTGCCCGACCGTATCGATGACATGAGAATTCCTTGGGCTGCAGTTACTTAAATTTGCTCCTAACGGATTGCTGTTGACGGCACAACCAATTTAGTGACACAGCTGTGTGCCACTGTCGGCTCTGGTTACACCCCGCACCCCTGAGTCACTCTCTGTGAGTAGCTTCCAGCCAGGTGTAGTGTTTAAAGGTTCAAATATGCACAGGGCTGAAAATCAGCTTTTTAGGGTATGAGGCCTCTGAAGGTTTCACTGATTAGCAGAATGAGCTTATCATTTGTCATTAAAAGGAAGCTATGAGGGGGCACTGCTGAGAGCAAAGAGGATAAATTAAATATCAAAATTCAGCCGGGCATGGTGGCACACGCCTGTAATCCCAGCACTCAGGAGGCTGAGGCAGGGGAGGATTGGTGAGAGTTCGAGATCAGCCTGGGCTACAAAACTGAGCTCAAGGCCAGCCTGAACAGTACAGCGAGACCCTGTCTCAAAAAGACAAAAATAAAAAAATAAAATATATCAAAATTCTTCAAAAAGAAAATCTGCTGAAAACCAGTTAGGCAAATGTTCTTGGGAGATGCATAAAGTTATTTTCAAAAATAAAATTCTAAGCAGCATGGTAGGACCCTCCTGGAGGCCCACCTTTTGTGGAGGATGAGGCAGGAGGACCCAACGTTCAAGGTCAGCCTGGACTCCATAGTGAAATTCTGTCTCAAAAAAAGAAATAATAATAATAATAATCAAAATAATCTGGGCACAGTACTTGCAACCAGGAACCAACAGTGTAACACAGCTTGGGCAATTTAGTAAGAATCACAGGCAGCGTGATGGACAGAATTTTTAAAAAATTCTCATTCTTCTCATCAGATGGAAACGAGTATGGAAAAGATTAAAGGCAAAGGGAATTGTTTATTTCATTGGAACCATAAGAATAGCTGAAAACAGTGGTACATAACTGACACTTTATTTTCCGTTCACATGTCTTTGGTGCCAGCGCTGCCGCGACAACCTAATAAGCACAAAATCTTGGATCCCATCCCTACCCGGAGGAACAAAAGCATCTGCTTTCGGCGCAGAAGTCCAGTTCCTCCTCACTTACTAGCTGCAGGACTTCCGTGTAAAACAAGAAGCTCCCCCTCCGCGATGGCTCTACCCCAGCTCTGTGCTACCCAGAGAGCACCTCCTGCTTCCCCTAGGCGTGGCGTGCGGGGGACTCCCACGCTCAGCAGTTAACATCCTCCTCCACCTTCCTCTGCAGTTCGTACTCCATCTTAAATACGGCGTCATCCAGCTCACTCACTTTTGGCGACGGGATGTTGGAGAGGCGGCACTATGAGGAGCAGGGACTCGGAGAGACGACGCCCCTGACCATCATCTGCCAGCCCATGCAGGTGAGACGGATGGCCGGGGTCACGCCCGCACGCCCCATCAGGACACACTGAGAAACGATTTATGCAGTGTCAGCATGGCCCTCGCTGCCCGCCTAGGGCCTCTGACCTCTTGAGCATACGCACGCACAATGATAGAAAATCCGCTTAGCGGCTAGGAAGGGTCAGGTGAGCCGGTGCTAACAGTGACCGCCAGCGTTTGAGTCTGAGCTTGGAGGAAGGTTACACCATAGGGGAAGAGATTCTGCTCGCTAATGTAGGAGCGATGCCCATCGTTGTATCTGCTTGGTACATTGCTGTGTAGACCAAAGAAAGTAATAAAGTAGGGCTCCTAGCACAAGAGCACGTGAGTGAGCCTGTGATGTGTTACTTGTCCGAGAGGGGTCGGAGGAGAGGGTAGGGAGGGGTAGTTGTTGATCAGTACGGACAGAGGCAGGTTGGTAGTTCAAGTGCTATGAGGATGGAACCCAGGGCATGAGTCAGGGAAGGCCGGGAAAGAAGAGGAAAAAGTCTTCCCCACAGCGTACACCTTAACCTTGCCTGAACAGCTAGAAGCTAACAGCAATGGCTGACTGCCAAGGACCAGGGAACCCTGAGGTGGCTGACTCTCACGAAGGAGAGAGCTGACTGTTACTAAGGAGGGACCAAAACATCTATAAGGTTCCACCAGCCGTCATAGAACCCAAAAGCACGTGGGCCTGCCTTTGACTAGACTTGCCTATTTTATGATTGAGGAGTAGCTATTGTCCTCCCAAAGCCATTTCTGGGAACGTCGACACCTCTGGAGTCAGGCAGTGCAGCCCACGTGGTGATTAGAATAGGCAAAGCAGGCTTCACAGCTCAGCTGGAGCAGACAGCACTAGATGTAACAGAGCCATCGGCGTGGTGATAATTCTTTCTTTCCGTGGGACCAAAATGGCCTTAGGTCACCCCCACATTTTAGAGATGAGACAGACAGATTTGTGACTATACAAGTCCTTGGCCCCAAGAAGCTGATGAAACCTGCCTTCAGGAGAGAATACAATCCCCCCGGATGCCTGCATTCATGGCTCATTTTATCTGTGAGCTGCAACTCCTTTGGCCTTTGTATTTTAGCAGTGACAAAACGCTACAACTGAAGGTGGTAGCAGCCATAATGCCACTTCCAACTGCCACACACACACACACACACACACACACACACACACACACACATTTTTTTTTTTTTTTTGCAGTACTAGTGTCTGAACCCAGACCTTGACACATGCTAGATCCTCTGTCCATTTTTACTTATATTTTGGGTCTGAGTTGTCCAGCCGGCCTCAAGTGTAAAATCTTTCTGCCCTGGTTCCTAAGAAGCTGGAGTTATAGGAGTGCACCACTGCACAAACCTTCGGAGTGGATGAAACACCTTCAGTGTATCTCATCTCAGCCTCAGAATGAATTCTGAGATTTGTCATATTGGCCTTAAAAGTCATTATTTTACAATAGCTAGCTAAGATCTAAGGTTCTCTGGGACTTTAAGGCCGCATCTTGGCAAAGCCCGAGGTGACATCTGCTGAGCTGTGTGCTTCCTCAGGATCCTCTCTGCTTCCTCTGCAGCCTCTGAGAGTCAACAGCCAGCCCGGCCCTCAGAAGCGCTGCCTCTTTGTGTGTCGGCATGGAGAGAGGGTGGACGTTGTTTTTGGGAAGTACTGGTTGTCCCAATGCTTTGATGCCAAAGGTAAGTGCTGTTGGCCCCCTGATCCATGGTTGTACTCAGTGCCGCTCCAGTTGCCTGTGGTCACCACAGTGTGAAAACACTGAGTGGAAATATTCAGAAACAAATGATTCATATGTTTTAAATTGAACTCTGCATTTAGTAGTGTGATACAATCTCACACCGTCCTACTGCTGCCAGCCTAGGTGAGTCAACTCTTTCCAGTGTATCTGTGTGGGTACTACCCACCTGCTGGTCACCGGCAATCCATCTTGATTATCAACTCTACTGTTACCACCTCTCAGTGCTCATGTTCAAGTGACCCTTATAGGGTAGCCTAATGTCACACAGACCTTATACCCTTCCACATCATCAAAGGAAGGGTGACCACAGTACACTAAGAAAATGAGGAAGAGAATACCTTTACATAAGTTCTACTGAAGTATATATATATATATATATATATATATATATATATATATATATATTTTATGGCTGGCTCAGCCTGCCCTCATGGCAGGGCTGGTGCAGCATACAGTGGCGGTGATTGAACTGTGGTCCCTGCAGTTGCCTAAGCTTGCCTAAGCAGGTGCTTTAGACCACTGAGCCATCTTGCCGGACATATTGAAGTATATTGTTATCATTGTTCTTTATTGTTGATCACTCACTGTGCATAATTTAAGAACTAAATTCTGTCATAATTACACTCGTGAGAGCCAGCCAAATAGCTCAGCTGACTAAAGCACCTGCTTAGGCCGATGCAGAGACTGGAGTTAGATCCCTGGTGTGCTGTGCCAGCCCCATCCCTGGGGCACAAGGAGAAAGCGATCGGGACTGGGCATGGTGGCATGTGCCTGTAATCCCAGAGCTTGGGAGGCTGAAAACAGGAGAATCACTGAGTCCGATCTGTGTATCCAGACCCTTTAGACACTGTATTAAATACATTTAAAAAATTAAGTTTGTGTAGAAAAGCACATAGTACATGTACAATTTTTAGTAGTAGTATCTTGATTCAGACATCCACTAAGTGTCCTGGAACACAGTTTCTTCATATAAAAGGAATTACTGTATGGTCGCTGGTAGACTTCATGAACTGGTATACCAACTGTGGCCTCCAGGGGGCGCAGTCAAGCTACATTTACCTACCTGGACTCATTTATGAGTCTGAATACTGTTAGAAAATGTGTCTAATCTGTTAAATCCTTCCTGACTGTTTTGGATCTGAGAGAAGAGCTAAGCGTTCTTATCCCCACTGTACCAACTGAGGCACAAGAGGCCAAAGAAAGGTCTTGCCCGTGGTCATATGACAAAGTGAGTCCCCGAGACGTGTCATGATCCCACAGCCAGAATACCCTCCATTAAATCACCCAGGCTCATCTGATTCCCTTTTCATTTCGGGAGCTTTGTAAGACAGGCATCAGAAAATAACGCCACCTGGGTTAGAGTGTCTGGTTGTTATTTTCACTCAGAAACTATCTCTTATCACTTCTGTCAGCAGAGCAGAAGAGTAGATTCCACACCAGTCTACTGAATAAAATGTGTCAGATTCAATATTTTACATCGGCTCCAAAGAGTGTAATTCACTCTCTCAGCCAGGAAAGAAAGGGAAGGGTGTCAAAGCCAGCAAAGCAACCCCAAGAACAAGAAACTCATGCAGCTTCTGTCCAATGTCTTGTCCTTCCAGGCCGCTACATTCGCACCAACCTGAACATGCCTCACAGCTTACCTCAGCGGAGTGGTGGCTTCCGGGACTATGAGAAAGATGCTCCCATCACAGTGTTCGGGTGCATGCAAGCCAGACTAGTGGGTACGTGTTCCAGAGTGCCTGACCGGGGTTTCCCGGCTCCTTCTTCCAAGGACTGGTGCCAAGGGATGTGTCAGGACACTTCCAGGGACCTTCATAACTTTCCAACAGTGATAGGTGCATTTCTTCAGGTCAGCAGGGATGCACTGCACAACCATTAGGTTCCAGACACTGGTTTGGTTTACAAAATGAGCACAGCGTAGTCCTTGCTCAGAAGTATGGGAGGGAAGATTGGAGTAACAGAGAGGCCAGCTTCTGACCAGAGCACCAGCAACACAGGCCTAAGCAGAGAGCAGGGGTGGGGAGGAAGGAGCCCAGAAACTGGTGGCTAATGCTTGAAGACACTCAGCTCTTTGCAGCCCTGATGCGTATCTGCCATGCACAGAGAATGCCTTGCACTGTTCAGCCGCTTACTTTCCACAGGTACCTGAGCTGGGGATTGAGGGCCCACCTGGGAGTTTGTGAGAAACAAACTTGTATATGGGTAAAGGGCCTACTATCCAGTACACTGAATAATATGACTCTGGACGGAATATGGTGGGAGCACCACAGCCTAAAAGGAAAGACGAGAGGCGAGGGGAAGAGAGGCCAGAGAGAGAGAGAGAGAGAGAGAGAGAGAGAGAGAGAGAGAATACACACGAAAGAGAGAGAGAGAGAAAGAGTTAGGATCGATATACAGCTACTTTCTCTTAGTTTATTGAGAATAAAAGTTTGTACTGGACCAGTGAGATGCCTCAGCGGTCTAAAGCACCTGCTTAGGCAAGCTTAGGCAACCACAGGGACCGTACTTCGATCCACAGCACCACATGCTGCGCCAGCCCCACCCCCAGGGCAGGCTGAGCTGGCCATAACAGAGAGAGAGAGAGACAGAGAGGAGAGAAAGAAAGAAAGAAAGAAAGAAAGAAAGAAAGAAAGAAAGAAAGAAAGAAAGAAAGAAAGAAAGAAAGAAAGTTAAACCCAAGGTCCATGCACTTAATTTTTTTTAGCTTTTTTTTTTTTTTTTAATGGCTGTCTCAGCCTGCCCTGGGGGTAAGGTTGGCGCAGCATGTAGTGCCAGGGATCAAACCGCGATCCCTCCAGTTGTCTAAGCTTTCTTAAGCAGGTGTTCTAGGCCACTGAACCATCTCACCGGCCCCTGTGCATAAATATTTAAATATTTTTAAATATTAAAAAAAAGTTTATACTAATATTGTTCAGACAAGGTATCATGTCTACATCTTGTCTTCAGAATAACTACTACAAAGACAGCAATATGCATTGGATTGGGTTTTTTTTTTTCTTGGATTAATTGTTGTAATCATCCCACTAACCTGTTTTGAAACGGTTTCATTGCTATTTTATCTTTTTCTCATTAAAATGAATAAATATTATGCTATAAGTCAAATTAAAGGGAAAGAAATAATGCCAAGAAGAAGGGGCCCGCTGCCCTGCCCCCTCCAGGCGCTCTGGTGAGGGGATTGGCTAGAGGCGAGGCTGACACTCCTGGGCCTATTCGGCCCACCCCAGGAGAGAGGGGCTCGCTGGGTCTATTTGGAAGCAGATTACACAGGCTTCGAGCTGAGACCAGGCAAACCCAACAGGCTGAGTCTCCTTGGTTTTCCTTGCAGGTGAAGCCCTGTTGGAAAGTAATACCATCATCGATCATGTCTACTGCTCCCCATCCCTACGCTGCGTTCAGACGGCCCAGAATATCCTGAAAGGTGAGTTTCCCGGGTTGATGGAAGCCCATCAACTCATCTCTAGACACCTAATTATCTCAGGGCTCTGGGGGATTTGCCAGTCGAAAGCTGTGAGCCTAGACTTGTGAGCAAGGATATTGAGCTGGCTCAAGTTGCACATTCATTCCCTGACAGTAAAAGCCAGGTAAAAAGAAGCTTACTAAGCATGCTTTCCCTGAGAACTGAAGGCACTCTTGAGTGACCGTGGTGCACAAGTCTTTTAGGGCCTATGGAACAGTGATTCTTTCTTTGTACTTAAATAGCCAAATAGTTTGTCACCCAGCTTTGACCTGTTGTTTTGCAGTTGTTTGTAGCCTCGATGGTGCTGCTAGGACACTCAAATCTTTATTGTCCTTGTTTCTTTAGTTAAATAAGAAATCAGTACTCAGCATTTACCCTAAAACCCGTAAAATTTTACAGTACAAATATCTCCATTCTCATTCCTTTGTTTGTTTGCTTTTAGTTTTTTGAGACAGAGTCTCGCTACATAGTTCAGGCTGCCCCTAAACTCTTTATGTAGCCCAGGCTGACCTTGAAGTTATGGAAATCCTCCTGCCTCAGCCTCTCAAGTACTGGGATTACAGGTGTGCATCACCACCTGGTTTCCATTCTCATTTCATTGGAAAGACAACCAGGGATAGAGCCAGTTAGATAGCTCAGTGGACTAAGCACCTGCTTAGGTAAACTCAGGGACCGGGGTTCGATAGCCTGCACCACATGCCATGCCAGACCCAGAACCCCAGGTGCCCTGAGTCCACTGAGTTCAAGCATGGTGGTGCACACCTGTAATCCCAGTGCTCGGGAGGCTGAGATAGGAGGATCACTAGGAATCTCAGCTATGTAGGGAGACCTTGTACCAAATAAATACATAAGAAAGGAAGAAAGAAAGAAGGAAAGAAAGAAAGAAGGAAAGAAAGAAAGAAAGAAAGAAAGAAAGAAAGAAAGAAAGAAAGAAAGAAGGAAAGACAGACTAGGGATAAAAAGAGTTGGATAGGACAACACAAAAAGCAGCAACAGCCACACCAATAAAAAACTAGACGTAAAAAACTATGAGTCTTCTAATCTTTAACCTTAAGTAGACCTTCCTTTCTCTACAGAAACATTTCTGGATTAAATTTGCACAGAGAACCTGGACTAATGCTATATATATATATATATATATATATATATATATATATATATGCTAATATAAAGGGACAGTTTATATGCTGAGAGTAATCAGAGTCCAATAAAACACAGAACTTCTGCACCAGTCCACAAAACATTAGGTTTATGGATAGAAAAACAAATAGCTTACATGCTATTTAAATGTAATTTAATCTATGGTACTGTCATGGGGGCTAGGAGACTAGCTAAGTTTTTTTGGTAAGACAGTCGTGAAATGTACTTTAGAAAGAGAAAATCATGGTCATCACAAAATTAAATAATTCATCAGTGACTCTTGGCTTTTCCCCCTTAAATCAGACATGACTTAAAGCCAGCTGAATGTTAGATGCATGTGTAGATACAAAAATTATAAGCTTTGCCCAAATCCACTTGCTTCCCACTTTCTGCTATAAATAACATCCAGTAGGAAAAAAAATAATAACTGACTTAAAATTTTTGGCCTATAATTTATTTTTCCACCAAGAACATAATGATGCTTTCCTCATGATTGTTTCATTTTATTTTACCCCTAAGGTTTACAACAAGAGAACCACTTAAAGATTCGTGTGGAGCCTGGTTTATTTGAGTGGACAAAGTGGGTTGCTGGGAACACACTGCCTGCATGGATACCTCCGTCGGACTTGGCTGCAGCCAACCTGAGTGTTGATACAACCTACAGGTAACGCCTGAACCTGCTGCTCCGCACATTGTCACCAGACCAGGCTAAAGAAGCAGACAAAGGGACCTATGAACCTAGCCATGGCCAGCCCACCTATGAACCTAGCAGTAGGGAAGGACGTCAAACTATAGTTTCTGGAGCCAAACAAAAAAAGCCAGCGTGCCTTTGTATTTACTACGTCTGCCTTAGGCTTCCTACGCCAACCCACTCCTGTTGATGCCTATTTCAGTCTAGAAACAGAGCTGTTTGGCTTCCCAGAACACGCTAAGGATGATGTAGCCCAGAAGCTCAGGAGATAAGGGAGGTGATGAAGTCTTACCTTGCACTTCCACTTTGAATTTTCCAAAGCACTTTTAGTTTTCTATTCTCTGCTTATCCACTACTGTTATAATCCTGTAATGCAAAAATTAAAAAAAAGAAAAGCCACTATATATATATATATATATATATATATATATATATATATATATATATATTGTGGTGCTAAGGACGGAAGCCAGAGACTTGCACATACTCAGGGAATGGTGTTCCATGGGGTAGCATTCCTGGCCCAGCAAGCCACTTGTGTATGTAAAGGAGTTCAAGGGACTCACCTAAAGTTATTTAGTGACCATATAGAAAAGTAATACTGATGACAAGTAGCATTTATTGATCCATTTCTGCTTCTCAAGTATTGTGTGATATGCCTGAGGGTCATTCTCACTCTTTTTCTGTTGATTTTTTCCCCTAGAATAGTAACCTGTCTATGTTTTTTTTTTTTAAAAAAAAATGTAGATTGTGAACTGACCAATAAGCCACATGAACACAATTAAGAATTAATTGACAATAATACTGTTACATTAACTTTTTTTGTTGTTTTTTGGTGGAACCAGGGATTGAACTCAGGACCTTGCACTTGCCAAGCAGGCATTTGTGCCCCTGAGCTATCTCCCCAGCCCTACATTAACTTTCAAAAATTCACTTAGTGTTTATAAAATCTCTGCAAAAGGACCTATGGTTGTAGCCATGTAGTGGGAAATTCAGCTGGTGTTTGTTAAGAGTAGACTTTGGGACAAGTGACCACAATAAGCAGATTAGTCTTCCTTGCGAGGTCTGTCACTTCAGATGCTCACCCAAGCCCCAGACGCAGCCATAGGAATTTCTGGCTAAGAAAGGAGAGATTACCTTTCCTCCACCCTGCTCATTTTCCTGCCCTAAGATAACCCGATTACTTAATTGAGCACTACTTCTTGCCTTGAAGGAGTCCGCAGCCCTCAAGAATAAAATTGAATCAGTCAATGAGGCCCCCTACTTCACATTTAGATCTCTGGCCACTGTTTTCCTGTTCTTGGAGGGCAGGGTGGATAGGAATGAGCTGCTGACCACAGGCCAATGGGCATCCTCCCTCTGGCTGGCCTGCAAAGAGCTCAGGTTACTGCCAACGTTGGTGAGCAACTTCCATTCCTCTGCATCCAGCCAGCTCAGGCTAACTGTGAACACGTCCGATTCCCGTGGATGAATCAGCAGCACTTCCTGAGCTGGAATGCGGAGCTCCCCAGGGTTGTCTGCGCACACACAGACCCTGACCCGGTGCACACAGACCACCAGCCCCAGCAGAGGGCGATCTGAAGGCCAAGCACTGGGAAAGAAGGGATCAGGACGCAGTTCTTGTTCTATACTTCTGTCTCCTCTTCAGCCAATCAAAATTTAATCCAACCCTGTTGAATTTGGCATAGGGCCAGAAGAAGAAAGCTTCTAATTTTGCAAATCAGTTGAGAAGGCCTAAGTTAAAAGCATCTGAGAGACACGGCCGTAGGCTGAAGCTTTGCCTGAAGTTAACAGTGCCAAGTGAACAGGCCTTTCGTGTCGCCCAAATGATAGAGGCACAAGCTCCAAGGGCCAGGGTGCTGAGAGTCAAGCACACTCTGTCGAGGACCCTGTCATCCTGCAACTGGGCCCAGGGAGAGCAGGAGGGATGAGGCCCTGGAAGTCTGGTTAGGGAAACTTACCATACTGGTGACTCATCCGAACTTACTGACAGGCATGAGAGCAATGTAGAGATTGCGAGTAGATGGAAGCCTCTGTTCTGGGAGGCTAGCAGGGTAGCAGGACAGAAAAACCAAAATGTGCAGCAACATGGCCGGACTTTAGAAAAGGAACTGGGCCCTGTCATTTGGAGACAAGGAACTGAGAGAGGGTCTCAATGGAGAGTGCTGGACTCAGGCTTTGAGTTGGGCTCAAGCCAAAAGCCTGCACCAGAGCAGCTAAGCAGCAGGGCATAGACAGGAAAGGGCTTTTCTGTAGGCACCACCTGAGAACCTGAAGCACTGAGGACAAGATCTGGTGGTGGCTGGAAGCCCACTTGACTCAGTGGACAGTACAGGACCCTGCGGGTGCAGCTAGCTATTCCGTGTCCATCAGGACTGAGCAGACTCCAGCCATAGGAGTCTAGGTTCAGCTTCAAGGTGCTGGGAAAGGCCAAAGGCAAGAACTGGCCAGGAGGCTCTAGATCCCCACAACCGTCTTTTTGTATTTTAGGGAAGGTCTACAGGGTGTTCAGGGTCTCACTATTAGATCCAACTTGTAGATCCACCTGTTTATAGCCTCCCAAGAGCAGGGTTTACAGGTGCCCTGCGCCACCAAAGCCTAGCCTCAATTGCCATCTCAGTGTGCCCCAGGGGCAGGGCCAGCATGACAGGCCTGGGGATTGAACCCAGGCCCCTGCGCCTGCTTACAAGCACTTTAATCCACTGAGCTATTTGGCTGGCCCACCCACAACCATCTTGTTCTGCATTTATGTAAATCTTACCTGTCACGACGTAGTCTCGACCTTGAAATGACCCCATACACCACACATCCAAAGTGGCCTTGCCTCTCAGTATTTGGCGGGCTGTGTGACATCTCCATGGAGACCAGGTGATATAATGGAACTGGATGAGAGGTAGAATTAGGGAGAGAAAGCATTCAGCATGCTTTGCCTTGGAACAAACAGGTCCAGCCCTAACAAGGTGATTTGCGTCTCTACCTGTCCCCAGGGTAGGGTGAGACTGAGGAGCTGTTCCCAGGAGACACGCAGAGGCTGGGAGGTTAGACAGAAGTCAGCTCACTGGCAAGACCCAAAGCCCAGAGTCAAATCTAGGACCTGAGAGTCGCTAACAGTGTAAGCAAGTCAACAGTTGCCTTTCAGAGCCTTGGTTTTGTTATCTTGTCTTTTTCTTTTTGAGACAGGATCTTGCTATGCAGTTCAGGCTGGCCTTGAGCTCACTTTTGTAGCCCAGGCTGATTTCAAACTCATACTAATCCTCCTGCCTCAGCCTCCCTAGTGCTGGGGTTATAGGCGTGTGCCACTATGCCTGGCTAGTTTTGTTATGTTGAAACTCAGGATTCACAGAAGTGTTGCTGAGAAGATTATCCTGAAAGAACACGGGCAGGGTGCTGGCATGGGGTCTGAGGCAGGAGAACAGCTCACAAATGTTTGTAGTGCAAAGAGCAGCAGTAGCAGTAATGTACTCCACTGGACACGCATGTAAATTTCACCTTACCAACATACCAACCACTGCACCAGGAGCCATGTAATAGAAGATGCAGTGAGAAAATAGAAAGCTTAAAGGGCAAGGATATTCTCAAAGAACAAGAAGAACCTTGGAGGGAACTCTATATAGTAGAGAGATCACTGTAAGCAGAGGAAGCGGGACCCCGGGGGTATTGCTGGCTGATGCCCACAGTAGGCACTGTGGCCCTTCTCAGATGCCTCTGTGGATGGCCACAGTTACCATGTACATCTGTGGCCTTCCCACCCAATCCATCCACACAGACAGTTCCTCAAGCCCTGAAGCTGGATTCTCTTTTTTTTTTTGGTCTTTTTGCGACAGGGTCTCGCTATGCAGTTCAGGCTGGCCTTGACCTCACTTTTGTAGCCCAGACTGGTCTCGAACTCGCATCAATCCTCCTGCCTCAGCCTCCTGAGTGCTGGGATTACAGGCGTGCGCCACCACGTCCAGCTTGGATTCTCTTCATCTGTATGCTCCCTAGGTTTCTCGTAGCAAGTACAGTAAAGCTCTGACTTAGGCACATTTATTCCTAAGTCTGATTGGTTCACAGTCTGACAAAGTGATCTTTACACCGTCCTCCCGTGCCAGTTTGCTGCTTGAGTGCTCGCAAGTTGAGGACTTCCCGTATGTTTTGTGTTCAAGATAAAAGGGAAAGGGTTGGTGGAAATTTCATAACCTCTCCAACGAGATGGACTGAACCCCTGCTTTTAAAACTGATCCTCAGTTTCTTGTGCATAAGGCCTCTGAAGGGAGGCCTGAGACATTTCAGGTGATCCAATAAAGAGATCTAATCTCTGCCTTGCTTCCTGTTAGCTGTGTGGTGGGGACCATCAGTGACCAATGCCCAGTAAAAGTAGTCACATGGCTCACTTACATGGTGAATGACAGATCACCCTGGTACCATACTGGTAGCCCGTGTTGCTGTTCCTGTCACCCTGACCTCTCTCCTTTCTAGAGAAATAGAGAACCAGGTATAGGGGAACTAGAAACATGCCTTGAAATGAAGATATAAAATGACACTCACCTCAGTGTCTCAGGACCAAAATGTTTTAATGTTTGTTTTTATGTCACAGACCTCACATTCCAGTCAGCAAATTAGTGGTTTCGGAATCCTATGACACTTACATCAGTAGAAGTTTCCAAGTCACAAAAGAGATAATAAGTGAATGTAAAGGGAAAGGTAAGGGACACTTTTATTTTCTTTCTTCTTTTCTTTAGGTGGTGTCATATTAAACTGCATTTTTAAGTGTGTACTCATGATTCCAGCATGGTTAATAATAGCCTAATCAACGTGTTTGAACTTACTTTGAGAGACTTGCTTGTAGGAAAGGAAATAGATTTCCACACTGTCTACTAGATAGTTTCACATTAAATTTATAACATGCTCTGAGTACCTAAAATGCTACGTACTGCAGGGGAACACAGCAGACTCAATTACTACCTTAAACAATGCTGATTCTGTGTTGTAGCTAGACCTCCCCACCTTGTGGAGAGCCCCTGTTAGTTTCTAGAAGCTGTCTAGAATGACACTGCTTGTCTATAATTGATCCAAGAGCATGGATTCCACACACAAACACACCTACTGTCCCTGTTTCCATCAACCAAGAGCAAAGCTGTCTAGGGTTCAAGTCTCTTTGCCGTAGTGATTGCTCAAAATTGAGGTCAGATGTGTAGTGATATGTAGGACTAACCGCCTAGTAGAAATGTTAGGATAGTGTATTTGTGTGCATGGGGCAGAGACTGGAATTTCGTACGAGAAGCTGTTAGCGATGGGCACCAGGGGCCGATGGCTCCCAACCCCCATCATCAGCCTAAGCTGCTCACTGTCATGAGGACCCCAGCAGGGGCTCGGGGCCAGGTCCCCAGGAGTCACCACCACTAAGCAGTGGTAGTAGTTAAGGCTGAAGTACAAAGGTTGGCACCGGAGACCCTGCAGACGTTGGACAGTTCTGCATTTGATTGAGCTGCCTGGAACTGTGTGCTCACACACAGATTCAGGCTTGTAAGAGATTGGAATAAGACGCACAGCTATACCACAGTCCTTTTCCTAGTTTTCATAGGCACAATAATTACAAAGGGTGTACCCATCGTGAACCTCTGTAATGATTTTTCTTCTTCATTTTTCCTTTCTCAATTTTTTTCCAGGGCTAAGGATTAAACCCAGGGCATTGTGTGCATTAGACAAGCGCACTGCTACTGAGCTACAACCTCTGTCCCTGTTTGAAAATGTTTTGACACATCCTAATTGTACATGTTAATGGGGTACAGGGTGATATCTTAATGTCTATCCAGTGCTGATTATCCAGGCAGAGTAATTAGCTTTTCCCTTTCTATAAACACTTATCATTTCCTTGCATTGGGTATAATTATTTTAAGATAAAATCTTTGCTTCTTTTAAAGAGGCTCCCTTAATGATAAGAAATTTTACAGTATTGCTTGGACAACCTGTCTTCTCTTTGAGAACGCTTGTCCCAGAACACACAGCTTTCAGGGCAGTATTTACAGAGTTCACGCCTGCCTTTCTAGCCACGGTCTTCCCACCCTTTGCTTCCATCCTCAGGAAATAACATTCTCATTGTGGCCCATGCGTCTTCCCTCGAAGCGTGTACCTGCCAGCTTCAGGGCCTGTCGCCTCAGAACTCCAAGGACTTTGTGCAAATGGTCCGAAAGGTAATTCATTTTGCATGCAGGGGCCCAAGATGCCCAGTAGTTTAAGAACAGTTCAGTGACTAACTTAATTTCTTTGAAGCACACATTCACACTGAGCTAAGAGGGTTCGCTGTCGCTTAACCAAGATTCATTGAGTAGGACTCTGCATACGGCACTTTATTAGGCCTTGTATAAGGAGAAAAGATTCCTTAGTGCCAGTTCCAGCTTGTAAGAGCTGAAATTACGAAGCGGCTTAGCATTATGAGCAACGAGGGCAGATGGAGCGGAAGGACAGACAAGAACTCTGGCCAAAAGCTTAAACTACAGGAAAGGTCTTAACAAGTAGGCCAGGTGGGGGAGGTGAGGAGTTAGCGATCCTCATTCCTCGGGAAGGCAAGCCTAGGAGCTAGCGAACCCCAGGGGCAGCCCCTACTTTTGTTTTTCGGTATTCCGTTTTGGTTTGGATTTTTGTGCCTGTGGAAGAGCTTTTCTGGTCAGTTGCCTCCCACACAGCCCCTCAGGCAAGTCTACCGCTTCCTTTCTCTACGGCCAGGGCATCTCATTCAAACTGTCTCATTTCTAAAAAGCTTCTTTATACATCCGTCCTTCTCAGCAATCCGGGAACTACCGGAGGGCAGGGATTTCTATCTTGTTCATGCATGTCGCTGGACACCTAACAGGAAAGTAAATTTTAAAACTGTCAAGTTAAAAAAACATTTCAAGTTAGCAAAGACACGGCTTTGAATTTGAATATCACAGATATGTATGTACTCTGCACTTCGTGAAAAAAAGTTGAAGCAAAGGTAGAACAAGTTTTTTAAAACTTTAATCTTCTTGCGGGCTGGGGAGATAGCTCCGTGGCACAAGTGCCTGCCTGGCAAGTGCAAGGTCGTGAGTTTGAACCCTGGTCCCGCAAAAAAAAAAAAAAAAAATTTAATCTTCTTTCCCATAGAGCCCAGATGTCATGTCAGAAATATCTGAGGGGCCCTTTTAACCCGACATGCAGTTATCAGAGGACAACTCCTGTGTCTTTAGCTTTCCAGTGGACCCCTCTTATCTGAGGTTTTATTTGCTGAGGTTTTGGCTACTCATGGCCAAATAAGACCCCAGGATGCAGGATGTACTCTATAATAAGAGAAAAGAGGGGCTGGGGTGATAGCTCAGTAGAATAAGCACTTGCCTGGCAAGCACAAGACTCTGAGTTCAAGCCCCGGTTCCGCAAAAAAAAAAAAAAAAAAAAAAAAAAAAAAAAAAAAAAAAAAAAAAAGAGAAAAGAAAAGACCACAGTCCCTTTACTTTATTATAGTGACCACATTCACATAGCTTTCACTGGAATGAATATATTTTTTAATATATTATTGTTGTTAGTCTCTTCTGTGCCTAATTTATAAATTAAAATTTACAGTTTATGACAAACTGTATATAGCGTTCAGAACTGCCTGAGGTTTGGGGCATCCACTAAAGATCTTGAAACGTACTCACCCATCAATAAGGGGCCAGCAGTATACATAATTTTGTTCTCTTTTTCCCCACCTAATTAAGTAGCAAGCTATAAATAACTACTTATAACAGGGCACTCACTATTGATAGATCCTTGTGACAAATCCTCTTGTAGTACTGTCTCAGTTACTTTTCTTGTTGCCAAGCCAAAATACCCAACGCCCATGAGTTAAGTGAAGAAAGATTCATTAAGCTCACACTTTCTAGATGTTTCTGTCCAGAATCGGCTGGCTCCAGGGCAGGGTGGCTGGGCAGAGGCACGTCACAGAGGAGAACCAGCTCACAGCAAACAAAACAAGGAAGGAAGCAAGCAAGGACGGATCCCTTCTCTTTCTGTCCCTTACATTTTATCCGGCCCACTTAGGGTAGTAGTTCTTGCACCCCTAATCCTGTTGCCCCTGAACCTAGCATTGCACCAGGAATCAGTTCCAGCATCAAGTGCTATAGATTCAGCCACCTCTGGGAACACCCCACCTAGGACCGCAATAGGCTTAAGGGAAACACCCAAACACGAGCCATAGCAAGTACAAATACTCTTTTCTCCATTTATTAGTTCTATCTATTTTGCGTCACCTATTGGCTTTTCGAGACACGATCTTGCTGTGCAGTTAGGCTGGCCTTGAGCTCACCTTGTAGCCCAGGCTGGTCTCGAACTCGCAGTGATCCTCCTCCTGCCTCAGCCTCCCCAGTTCAGAGATGACAGGCATGTGCCACTACACCCAGTGCCATTCATTGGCTTTTGAAGGAGATGTGTTTCTACATAGGCCCTGTTAGTTTCTATTATACCAGGGCCAGTGGAATGCCCTTAGCTTTAGGGTTGAAAGGTAAGGCATTAACACTGCTTTTTCTTTCTCCTTTGTTCACTGCTCTTGCTTCAGATCCCCTACCTGGGCTTTTGTTCCTGTGAAGAATTAGGAGAAACTGGAATATGGCAGCTGACAGACCCGCCCATCCTTCCCCTGACCCATGGACCCACTGGGGGCTTCAACTGGAGAGAAACATTGCTGCAAGAGTAAGCCCAGAAGGGCTGCGAAGGAATGCTCTTTCAGAGAAGAATCTTTTGGGTATTCAGTAACAGTGGAAAACTCTGCACTGCATTCTAAGCGGACAGCTCAAATTTAACACCTTTCCTTCCATGCTTAAGGTTCTTATGAAGACACTGCAAAAATGAGAAGAGACATTTTTCGGGGGCAGAAAAATGCATCCTCTTGGGACTCCTGCCTAGCTAACGAGGCTGTGGAGAATTGCCTCCTGAACCTGCCCACTGCAGCAGAGGCCCAGCCTTATCCTTGCTTGGGGTGTGCATGGCCAAGGAGCTTCATTTCTCTCCACCAGAGCTGCCGACCCCTCCCAATGGGGGGTGGGGGGGAATGGTTCCAGGAGTGGGATGGGACATTCTGTTGAACTCCATTTTCAGTTTAGTCAAAACCAAGCTGCAAAATCCTGTAAAGGTGACTAGAAAACATGCCCCACTGAGAGCTGTCCTTAGGTTGTACCTGCAGCTCTCCCCTCAGTAGACTGTGAGCATTAGCATTGCTGACTCCCGGACTCTCCCTTGAGAGCCTAACATTTGCCCTGGTTCTTTCTCATTTCCCCCCAGAGGGTGGGGATAGAGGGGTTCCTACTTCTACCTGTGAAATGGTGAGAGAAAGCACTTCTGCTCCACAACGCTATTAGGTCCTCAAGAGGAAGACAAGGCAAATGTGAGGCATATACAAGGTGTGGAGAATTTGCAAAATATAAAGTACGCTGGGATTCCCTGTGCTGCAACCTAACGAGCCACAGCACCTCTGAGTCACCAAGACTTGCTTGTCTTTGCCCCTCGACTGACAGTGCTAGCTAGCTAAGGTGGTTGACATTTTGAAAGGATATGGGTTCAGTGCATTATGTGGATCCCCAGATAGCTCACTCTGTGCAGCGTGGACGTCGTGACAGACCACAGCAAGGGCCAGTTGTGGTGCTGCCCGTACACACCAGCCAAACAGAGTGCACCCATTGTACCAGGGGTGTATATAGCGGAGTCAGGGAGCTGGCGGCCGTCATGACTGCCCAGAACCTAGGGCTGTTCTCTTGCTCTTTGTCTTCCTCTGATAACTTAAAATCAATAGGACGTAGAGCTACTTGAGGAAAGCCAGAGCCATAGCCTGGTTTCTCACTACAGCTACTTCCTGTATTTAGAGGGAGTTTATTTAAAAGAAAAATAAATGACAATCAAACCAAAACGTCAGTTATTAATGTCTATTTAATTGTGTAAGTAGCTGACTAGTATTAGAGGCACAAACAGTGGTCTGGCAGGGTAGAGTTCACCATGTAGAATGTGTATGTATCACAAAATCCCAGCCACTTAAATGGAATATTAATATTTGACAAATCCTTATGCGCTGTAGCCACACTGAATAAATTTAAAAACCCAGAAGTATGGTTTATAAAAACAGACTTGTGCTGGTATTTGCAATTGAAATTAGACAACTGCTGGAAAAAAAGTGAAGGGTGACTTGCTACATATGTTAACAAAAGGATTATGATTGTGTTTTTTAAAGACACCTAGGGAAATATGGTATGAAATTGCCATCTTAAGAAACAAACTGTGGTTTCTCCTCACACTGCATAAGATTGCTTCAGCTTCTGACCATAGAAATCACCCTGCGCTGACGTGATTATATGTTTGAACCTTAAAATGTCTAGGATGGAAATTTTTCCCACTGAAGTCCTTAAGAACTCCCACGTCAGCTAACTGAATGAAGTTGCTGCCCCTGCCGCCCGTTCCTCTGCTATTGATAAAGAAGTGGATCCACTGTTCAATCATATCTATAATGTTTATAGACTCGCCTCAAATTCTCATGGGCTTTGAATGCTCAGAATAAAACTTGAACACCTCATATCGGATTTCCTGGAAACTGTAGGAGTGTGTTCTGGATGGTGTCTGTGCTTTTATAACATACAGTTGAAACTGTGTTACCCTCTCCACCTTTCTTCAGGGTGTCCTAGGATGTCCTCAGAATCAGTTTGCCTGATTATACTCTATCCTGTTGTGCTTAGTTCAGTACCAAGGTAGCCTTAGGCAACTGTCTACAGAAGCCAAAGGAAGCCTGGATCTGAAACAGTTTTCTGAATAATCAGGGTAGAAAACCCTGAGTACAAAAAAAAATGTTGTTTCTCTGCCATAGTTATCTAGATTACTTAGCAAAATGTCTGAGTGATTTGAATTCACATTAAAATCTTATTTCATATTTAAGTACTTAAAAAAATCAAAGTTGGACTCTAACCAAGAAATTATAAATCACGTTGAATTCGTGTGTAATAAGACACAACATGTCTCCAAATTTCACATTTGTACAAACACTCTTGGTTGAAGCTAAAAGTTGGTTCCTTCTGACCTAGGGGCTGATGTTGATTAAAACCTGTGATACACAGAGGGAGGTTACAAAAGCGATGACAGAAAGAATTACCAGAAAAGGAGCAAGTGATTTGTTATACAAAGGATTGTTTTTGAAATTAAAAAGCTCTCTGAAATAAACTAGTGAAAATGAGTTAGCCAAAGGCTTAGTCTCGGGTTGCAAATCCCTCAGTGTGCCCCTTCTTCAGGTGTGAGGCTTCAGTGTGTAAAGGCCCTGGTGCTAGCCATAGGTAGAACTTTGGTTTTCTATGATTTGAAAAATGTCACATTGGTTCCTTGTGGACCAGAATAATCGGCGCATTTTAATGCATAGGCTGAGGGTTTCATTTTCCCAGGCTCTGTTCCCCATCCTTTTCTGGGCACCAGGAGCCTCCCTGGTAGGAGTTGAGATGACAGCGTTTCCCACTACATTTAGATTCAAAGAATCTGAATGGCTAATTAAGTGGCCATCAGATGGCTGAAAAGGAAGGGTATTTTTCAACCTGTAGTGAAAGGCTTGGAGGAGTTTCTACTTTTTATTTTAATTATACTTTAACCAAAGAGTTATTTTAAAGTAATCTTATATTTGAAAGATGATTTTGCAGAATAAATAAATAAGCAAATAAATGCCTTCTGGAATATCAGGTTGATAAATCATTGTTGATCGTTTTCTCATCAGCAGTGTCTGGGACACATCGACTGTCCTGTTGTGTGTAGCATGGCCATAGATGTTTCCTTTCCACTCAACTAGCTGTATTCGTATTAAAATGAAGTCTCATTTCAATTACCTAGGGTTGTTGAGAAGGCATTGAACAACCCCAAGAAGAGAAGTTCCTAGCTGTTGCCTTTGTAGAGAGGCTTCCCTGCATGGTAGCCTAGGTGCTCCCCACACCAGTGTTTAAATCTAAAAGCGGTGATGAATTGCTCTTTTGAATCCACTGGGTCGTGCATGTGTTAGAATACAGATGAACCTCCGTTTAATTTTCAGAGGCTTCAGCTCAGTCTGCTGCACCAAATCGGCAGAGCGAAGTGAGCTGATGAGGCTCGAGCGATTTGCATTTAAATTATAATCCAGTCTGCAAGGGAGGAGGGAGAAAGGCTGTGGTCTGAGGAGCCTGCCTGGAGGGAGGGACCAAGGGGAAGGAAGCAGCACCTTACCATCAATTTGTGCTAATGTTGACTTTACAGAGGTGACGGAAGCATTCTGGTACTGACGGCAGATGCGCTTCATATTTTAAACATAGGATTAAAATTGGATTTGCTTCTCTTTAATACTTCAACAGATTGAATTTTCCTAGGAAAGTGACTGGCTATAATGAAAATTTAAGGGAAGGGAAAAAAGATTGCCCCAAATTGCAGAGGAAATAACTTGATTTTTAAATACATGTAATACTAGGTTTGGTGTATGTAGGCTTACAATTATAGTGATCAGTAGTCAAACTTAAGAGACAATCAGTTCTTACAAATATTGTACCTATTGCCTAGCTGCCATAACTCACACACAAAAAAATCAGAATTCTGCAGCTGTTTGGCTATTCATGGACTCTATACGGGATGCATATGTATAATGAAACATGGGTAAGGTTCTTTTGTTGATAGCCAGTCAGGTGGGCACACCACCCCAAAGCTCTTCGGTTATGCATAGACTATCCTGAACCTGCTATGTGCGGGAGGCTTATGGTTTCCCATTTATAAGACTATTGTATCTTTTTTTTATTCTATGTGATTCTGGTGTATTTATTTGAAAAATAGTTTGTATTCCCCAAAAAGAACACCACACCCATCTGTATTGTCAGATTCCTTGTACATTCGCTGTGCCATTTGTGCTTTCCTGGCAGAGAGCTTGTCCCCTGGCAGAGCTATGGCACCACTGTAACCAGCCTGCTCCATTCCGGGCCCATCGCCACTGAAATGGTTCACGGGTGATTTAATAAAGAGAAACGGTGTCCTTGGTTGATCCAGAGCAATCGCATGTGAAACCCTGAGTGGTGTCTGCTGCCGTCATGGTCTCAGATGTTAGCTGTGGTCATTTTTATTTCGGAAGTGTCCATTAAAAGTGTGATTCTTCTCAGCAGGCCTGAAAGATGCTTGCTACTAACTGAGGAGGTGCAGGATGTTCAGCGCCTGTGTGGGTCTCAAAGGTGAAAACCCACCCACAACTGGTGAAGCAGACTCTAAAATGCTTTCACTTTTTCCCATGTGCAAACCATTGAGAACATAAAGTAACTTCCCTTCTATAACCCACGCCACAAAGTGGAACTTTTAAAGGTTAGATTTTTTTTTTTTTTCTTTTAGAGACAAGTGGCCTCTCCAAACCTCTGCAGACCCAAGACATACACCGCCACCCCCACCTCTCCTCAGCCCAGACGCATGAGCAGAATGCACAGACGCTGGTGCCTGGAGGTCTGGTCGGCTTTCATTTCCATGACAGGGAGGGAGGAGGACCTGGGTCTGAGATGGGATGAGACAGGCCTGGTCCCTCTGTCTCATTCTAGTCACTCCTTGGTGATTCTGGCTGGGATAGAATCTACCACACCTGAACACGAGCAGGAAATGCCAATGGGTGGTGAGGCCCCTCTGTCTCCTGGGAGCTACCTTTGAATAAATCCTTTTTTTCCTTCTTTTTAATAAAATAAATGAGCCCTTCTGATTTGGTCAATGGTGAACAGAACAAATCAGCACATGGACCCAAGTGACCACTGACACTTCCCTAACCCTAGGCTCATAGCTGAGACTTGTGTAACAAAAGATAAATAACAAGAAAAAAGATGCATACTTAAGTCTCCTGGGACATGGGGAACTTTATAAGGAAATGGAGAGCTAAATAAACTGTTAAGCATGTGGAGGGGGTGTTCATATTACATTGCCCAGATTGGCCTCAAACTTGGAATCCTCCTGCCTCAGCCTCCTGCATGCTGGGATTATAGGCACGCATCACCCAAAATAAACCTGGGTCTTTTTACACTAAATATGATAAGGAGCGGTTAGGCATGGAGAAACATAAAGTGAGGTACATCATCTGAAATGGGAACGAATCAGGGAATCACTTAGGATTCTGTTCAACATCCTTTTCAGGGATAAGGCTGCTCCTTTTGTCCAGCGGCAAGAAGGCACCCCTCAGAACCACTTCAGGGAAGAAGAACAGGAGCCAGGGGAGTCAGAATGACTTTCTAGCTTCTATTGTCTTGAGTTTCTTCAGTTTACAGCTGTCAATATTAAGCTGGACGTGGTGATGCATGCCTGTAATCCAGCGCTTGGGAAGGCTGGAGTGGGGGAACTACAAACTGGAGCCTGCCCACCTGGGCAAGTCGGCAAGCCAGCCACACCCTTTCTCAACAACGGAAAAGGGCTAACTTGGTATGCGGGCCCAGGGCTTAATCCCAAATTTCATAATCAATCAATGAACGAAGGGCTGGGACCACAGCTCTGTGTGAAGACCCTAGGTTCAACCCCTAGTACCACCAAACACTTTTTTCGGTATTCCAAGGCACCATATTTCCAGGCAGCATGTTCCCAACCCCGTGAGAATCTTCATTCTTCACCCAATACCTGCCTCCATGAACTATAGCAGATCTGCCCCACAGAATAACAATTTGGGTAAGAGAAGGGACAAATCTGCCTCATACTTCCCTCTATCCTAGCACAACCCATGGAACTCTCTTTCAAAGTAATTAGATATTCAGCTAATAGGACATAAAAATAGGCCTGGAATGCAGAATTGGGCCCAGGACATGTATACAGATTTTCATTAACACAACTGTCCATTCCTTGCCTTGGCAGGGCTGGCTTCCTGAGGAAACGCAAGCGCTAATGTAGCAGCCCGACAAAAGGCCAGGCTATGTTTAGCCTCCTGGCTGGTTCTCAGCTGCTCTCTGCTTGACAGACTCCCAAACTCATTCCACCCTTTTGTGATGTATGGAAAGGCTGCACACCCAGAGGAAATCAATCAGTGTACGTTGGATTTGGTTAAGCTTAAATCAGCAAAATGTGGTGGCGATGTTTTTGAAAGTTGCTTGAGGTCCAGGAAAAAAAAAAAAGCCACCTTCTTCCGAACCACATAGAGCACTTCATTTTGCCAGAAATAAATACACATGTGAAACCCAGACGGCTTGTCTCTGGCTGCCGAAAGATGCCACAGTTTACTAACTCACCATGCATGTGCTACACTCTTGGGGCAGTCCTCAAGGTCTGTGTGTCACTGAGAAGAATGTCGTGCTCTACTAAGAATAATATTCAGTCAGAGTTGGGCCAGGCTTAGCTACTCCCAGGATGCCCTAAACTCATTTCCTTTGTCTAATAGGAACCATAAGGGGTTTTTTTGTTTGTTTGTTTGTTTGTTTTTTGCCAGTGCGGTTATGAGAATCAAATAGAATACTATGTACAAAATTTCTAACACTACATGCTAATGATAATAAAGTGCTGCACGCTAATAAATAGATAATGGTTTCTAAGGTTGAAATCAAGTCTTTTTTTTTTTTTTTTTTGTCTTTTTGAGACAGGGTCTTGTTATGCAGTTCAGGCTGGCCTTGAGCTCACTTTTGTAGCCCAGGCTGGTCTCGAACTCGCACCGATCCTCCTGCCTCAGCCTCCCGAGTGCTGGGATTACAGGTGTGCGCCACCACGCCCGGCGAAATCAAGTCTTAAGCTGAAGCCATCCCATTCTTCTATTTCTGGGATGAGGAATAAATACAACACCCGCCACTATGCTCCCCAGAAGTGTCTAAATGACCAGGGGAAAGATAAAAGTAGTTCTGTTTGTTGAATTTTGTGGTTCACTTAGGAGACCCCCTCAATGATTCTCACCTTTCTTTTGTATAACTCTTTATAATTTGAGAATCCAGTTTTCACTCAAGACTCATAGCAATCTTACAGAGTAAGTAGATCAGATATCACTGAGTCATTGTGTGATGGAAACTGAGAAATCGAGGTCATGAAGTTACTCATCCTTCTGCAGAACTCCTGGTTACTGTATTCCTAGCAGGGCGATAGGCTGGAGGCAGTGGTAAAGAAGAAAGCAAGGTACCTGCTCTCGTAGGTACCTTGGACAAGGAGACAGACAATGAGGACACGAACAAGGGATTGTGAACCCTCGGAGACGCTATTTAAGAAATATACTGGGTAATGAAAGAGCAACTCTGCAACCTGAGGTAGGAGATTCTGTCCTGGGAGGGTCCTGCATGGAGTCCCTGAAGAGGTGGACATTAAACCAGCTGAGCAGCTGCTGGTGACATCAAGGAGCCATGCAAGGACAGCTCGTAGCAGGGATGTGTGCAGGAGCCCCCAAGTGGGAAGGACTTGGCTGGGTCAGAGTAGAAGCGCCTGAGAGTCTACGATATAATTGTGCTAGAAAGAGGAACAAGGCCAGGAGGTGGGGATACCCACAGACATAGGGTCTCACAGTACAGGGTCAGTAAGTTCCCTCCACGACCAGAACCTCAAGCTTGAAAGGAACTGAGCCCATGGCCCGGCTTTGTGCACCCTTCAAGCTAAGAAGGCTGCTTACTATTTAAATGCCTGGGGGGGACGATATTATTTCATGGCTTATTGTTGGGAGCCACAGGAAGCCAGGAATTTGATCAAGTGTGTGTAGGTGGGACTGGGCCTCCTGGTGCCTGCAGCAGAAAGCTACCCCAGGGCTGAGAAAAAATATCCTGTTGAGAAAAACATCCTGTCTTGTTCAGGCCAGCTATTGGTTGCTGGGTAGCCTTGGGTCATGGGATGCGAACTTTGTAGAAGTGTAAATGAAGGATCATTTCTCTGGGAGCTGAGTTAGTCTTGCCTATCAGGTAGACTGGCGACCACCTAGCCCAACTTTTCGTCTATCTTTCTCATTCCTACCACCAGGTCTCCCCAGGGTTGAACCGTTCACAGTAAGATCAACGATCCCTACCTTTACGGATCCCTACAGCTTACGATTATTGCACTAACTTTGAGTTTCACTAGAGAATAATCTCACTCATTCCCTGACACGGTGCCTAGAGCTGTTCCCAGTAACAAAGGCAGTGTCATGTAGAAGAATTTCTTTCCCTTGCAATACAGAAAACTGAAACCTGGGCCTTCATCCACACTTCTTTTCTTTTTTTTTTTTTTTTAACTTTATTCATTTATGTTATGGCCGGCTCAGACTGCCCTGGGGGTGGGGCTGGCACAGCATGTGGTGTTGGGTATGGAACCGCGGTCCCTGTAGTTGTGTAAGCTTGCCTAAGCAGGCATTTTAGACCCCTGAGCTATCTCTCCAGCCCCCGCACGTCTTTTTATTAATTAATTAATTAATTAATTAGTTAGTTAGTTAATCTTGAAATAGGCCCTCACTCTGTCATCCAGCCCAGGTGCAAATCTACAATACTTCTGCCTTGGCCTTAGCCTCCCAGAGTACTGGGCTAGGATTACAGGTATGCACCACCAAGTGTGGTCAAAAAGTATTTTACACATTTACTGTTGACCCTTTACTGGAAGAATATGCTGGTCACTAATGTAGATTCAGGTGAAATATCTGGATTTTTGTTCCAAATCCTCAGAACTTGACACAAAAACTAGCTTAGTAGGCAAATCAAATTCAGAGGTTGGCAGTGTCCAGGGACTGGAGAGTAAATCCAGGTGTTTATCAGTCCCTGACGTGCTTTGCATGTGTGAACTTTAATCTTCTGGACAACTCTGTTTAGTAGATGCTGTCACCCTACTTTATAAAAAAGAAATCCATCCTTGAAAATATCAATCGATTACCCATCATCATATAATGTAAAAATTGTTGGGCCTGACTTTTCACCAGGCCAGCCTGGTTCCAGAACCTGGATAATAGCTTAACATTTTTTTAAGGAAATGTTCATGAAACTAGAGCTGGCTAAATAGCCCAGCAGATTAAAGCAGCTTCAAGTAGGCACAGAGGCCAGGGGTTCGATCCACCTGCTATGCCAACCCCAACCGTGGGACACACTGAGATGGCAACTGAGACTGGTCATGGTGGCGCACACCAGTAATCCCAGCTCTTGGGAGGCTGTAAACAGGAAGATCACTACAAGTCCCACCTAGTAGTGATACCCTGAACACCTTGCATTCCCTTCCATTAAAAGTACAAAACATACACACACACACACACACACACACACACACGACCTTGTGGCTTTCCCATAACCTCTTCCCATGAAGGGAAGGACCTGAAGGATGCTCACTGATCTCCACAAGGGGGCAGGGAGGCCTTGCCCGCAGCCCCTGCTGCTGAGGTGCACTCCTGAAATCAGCTCCACAGTCATGTCTCTGGCGTGCCCCACCTGATCAGCTTACACAAGCCCAGCTTCCCAAGCCTGATTTCTAGGCAGGAGTCTCATGTGCCAATGCTTAGTCATTTTTCCTGCTTTCTAGATGGACCCAAACTAGCAGTTCCTGAGGGGCAGTCCTAGCCCTCTAGACCATGGGTATAACTAAGTCCTTCCATGAAGCACTCTGCAGGTGCTTCAGCTACTGGGTTCCATTCAAGCCCCCCAGTCACTTTATCATGTAACTATCATCCCCATTTCCCAGCAGAGGAAGTTGGTAAGAAGCGGTAAGTGATATGCTAAGGTTACATACAGGCTAGTGATAAAGCCCGGGTGACAAGCCAAGCCCTGTCTGCCTCCCATTCTCACCCCACCAAGCTTTGAGACTCTTAGGAAACTTCTTCCTGAATCAGCGTCTAATTTCAAAGGTTGCTGATCTGGCTTAGTAACCCCGTGCTATGTTTTATAACGGTGCTCAAAGCATCCTGGCCCAGGTGTGAGCTAGCTGTGGTGCCTGCCGGGAAATGAGATGAGTCCACCTCTTTCCCTGGCCTTGGGAAAGGCCACGGTCCCCCACAAGAGCCATGAAAGGTCAAGAAGAAAGTTTAGGGCTTTTTCTTAATTGCAGTAAAAACTCCAGCAGCTTCTACACACAGGAAACCCCCTACTTCTCTTGACCACTAGAGTGGTCTATCACTAGCCTACTTCATCTCTTCTTTTTCAGGCTCCCTTCACACAACCCAGAACATGAAGAAAGAAGTTTGTATTGCTAAAATCTGTCCTTTTCCTACACATCGAATACTATTTCCTGTTAATAATGAAACAGAATACAAAGATCTCCTGAAATAGGAACCACAACGACAAACTGGTGGTCACTAGAAGGGCAGCAGAATATGCCACCCCCAAGTTGGCTACTTTGGTTTGAGGATTATTTTGAGCTTAAGTCAACTGGAAAAAGCAAATAGAAGAAGAGCTCTTTTCCCTCCTCCCATCTGCCCAAAAGCAGGGCATACATGTACTAAGACGTCCTCCTCTTTCTCAACCAGGCATGAGGGTTGATTTTTGGAGAAAACTTAAAGCCTTCATCAGCCTGTGGAGGGCCCCAGAGGGTTCTCCAGTGCAAGCCTCCATGTCCCACGATTTGCATGGCTAAAGGCTGAGGCCCTCTTCCCTCTGTGTTACCATTTCTCTAAAATTCCATTGTTCTTTGTTTAAAATGCTGGGCCCGGCGGGATGGCTCAGTGGTCTAAAGTGCCTGCTTGGGGAAGCTTGGGCGGCTTCAGGGACCGCGGTTCGATCCCCGGCACCACATGCTGCGCCAGCCCTGACCTCGGGGCGGGCTGAGCCGGCCATAAAAATGAGTGAATAAACAAAGGTTCTGAAACAAGAATAAAAATAATAAATAAAATAAAAATTTAAAAAATGCTATGTATCCAGAATGGTAAACCACTCTTGGAGAACTATTCATTCTTGAGGCATCTCCCATTCATATGTGAAACATACACATTATTTGGTTTTCTTTCTGTGTTTTTGTTCATTTGTTTTTCTTTCTTTCTTTCTTCCTTTCTTTCTTTCCTGGTACCGGGGATTCTTGGTTTTCTTTCTAATCTGTACATATATTGAGGCCCCAGCTAACCACTCAGAAGGTAGAAGGTAGAATTAGTTTTTCCTCTCCTACAGAGTTGTGAGGCTTCCTTTCTATAAATCAGTCAGGAGACTTGTTTCCATTGGAAAGTAAGAAGGTCACTCCCTGAGCAGGACACTCCAACCTCATCTTTTCTCTCCACTTCCCCAAGCAGCCACAGTCAGCTACCCTACCTACAGTGCGCCCCTTGGGCTGCAGGCTGAGCGTGGTCGGTGAGAGAGTGGAAGGCCTGTACCAACCACAAGGTGGGCCCCCACCAGCCAGCCTCGCAGAGTTTCCCCAGGGGCACTTTCTCATCTCTTAGTCCAGTGGACTAGGCAAGGTTTTCAGCCACTCGAGCACCATATCCTCGGTGGAGCAGGTGTGCTCACCAGGGCCCCAAGCACAAGTCAAAGAAAGATCTCTACTACCTTAGAAAAGGGCGAGCCGAGTGCCTTCTGGCCTCAGAACAAGCAAGCACACTTACACCTTCCCATGCTCTGTCAATTCATTCTTTTATTAAAATGTATTTGGTACAGGTCTCACTATGCAGCTTGGACTCACAGAGATCATTCTGTTTTCAGCCTCCTCAGAGCTGGAATCACAGGCATAGGCCACCACACCCCGTCTTGGTGGCTCAGCACTCCCTGGGGCAGGGCTGGCACAGCATGTGGTGACCGGGATGGAACTCTTAGTCCCTGTGCTTGCCTAAGCAGGCACTTAGTCCACTGAGCTATCTCACCAGCCCAGGAAATTCATCCTTTCATTCATTCACTGCTTGACAAAATAAAATAAAATCTAGCCCTTTGCTCACCTAGTGAGAATTAAATGAATCAAGCTTGTTGATTTGCATATTATCATCTCCCCCACCAGATGATCATTTTGTAAAATAACAATTTATCAAAAAATGGGCAAATGATCCAAAGAGACACCTCTTAAGAGAAGTGCAAAGGGCCAATAAGTACATAAAAACCATTTAGCAGGTTTAGCCATCAAAGCTACCCTGAAATTCCATCTTATACCTCTTGTGATCCTGTCTCACCCTAGGCACAATAGGTATCCTCAGAAATACAGAAAAGCAATAAATACTGATGGGGAAGAGGGAAGATGGGGCACTGTGATGATACTGGTGGGAATGTCAACGAGTATTGCCACCGTGGAGGTCAGCATGGAGGGTCCTCAGGATACTGAAAAACAGCGACCATAGGATCCACCACCCCCTCTTCAGTACGCTCCCAGAACCCACGGTTGGTGGACTGCAGAGACGCTGCCCATGTATGCCCACATTTATTGAGGTACAGTTCACAGTTGCCAAGACATGGAACCAGCCTCAGTGCCCACTGGTCGATGCATAAAAAATGTGCTGCATGCACTGAGCACATGGTGAGCACCATTCACCCGTAAAGAAGAATACAACCACACCGTTTGCAGGCGTGTGGATGGAGCTGGAGGTCACCGTGTTAAACAACATAAGGCCAGCGCAGGCGAGAAGCATACACTTTCCCGGGATATGGCATATGCAAAATCCAGAAAGAGATGACATGAAAATAAAAAGACAACTATTGGATAAAGGAAGCGCTGGGCGTGGTGGTGAGTGCCTGTAACCCTAACATCATGGGAGAGAGAGACAGGAGAGTGCTCCAGCCCAGGCTGGGTGGTGTCATGATGGAGCAAGACCTTGTCTCAGAGTAGGAAAGAAAAGGAAAAGGCTGTGGCCCAGTGTGAGGTGCACAGGGCCGGGCCTCAACGCAGCAAGGAACAGGAAGGAGAGGGGCAAGGATATAATCCAACGCGCCACACTCATGTATGAAAAGAGTGAAACCCAAACTTCTGTACATTTAATATACACTTACAAAAATACATATTAAAAAAAGAAAATGTTGCCATCTTTTAAAAAAAATAAGGCCCAGTGTGGTGACACACGCCTGTAATCCCAGCACTTGGGAGGCTGAGGCAGAAGGATCGATGTGAGTTCAAGACCAGCCTGGGCTACAAAAATGAGCTCAAGGCCAGCCTGAGCTGCACAGCGAGACCCTGTCTCAAAATGACAAATAAATAAATAAATAAATAACAAAGGGATTTACGTTTCATGTCATAGGGAGGTGAATACTAGATGAAAAATTAAGTAAAGAGATGCATGGATTCATGGATAGTTATATATGCAAATCCCAAATATACAAATATATGAATATTTAAATATGTAAATATACAAATGAATGAAATTGACCCCCAATTACCATCAAAAGTTGTTGCCAGAGTTATAGACATGAAATATTCTCAGAGGTTGCACAATAGTTACCTAATGATAATTACCTAATAAAGTAGAAAAGGAAAACTAAGCACGACACCACCACACAGGAATGTTTTAATGTGCTTCCCACCCGCCCTCCCCACCTATGGCTTATACTTAGCTGCTTACTGGCTCTACCCACTCGTGGCCACTAATGCATCACTCACACTCCTCCATAATCAAGTTGACACTGTGGTCCCCAAAATGTTCCATCAGGAGGTGTTTAGGGGGCAGCTCTCTCAGAGGGACCTCCCGGAGCAGATGGAGGAGGTGACACACGTGCTGCCTCTGCCCCCTTCAAAAGAAGCAAGCCTCTTGCATTTACCTCAGAAGCGAGAGGAAGTAGACAGCAACGCGGCGCAGCATGTGGTGGAGAGTTCTCAGCCTGCTGTCCTGGCTCCCTTTGCGAGGTAAGGACTTAAACTGAACACTTTTGTCTCCCAGCTGACTTCACATTTTGCCAAATGTACAGTCAACTGCGCCCATGCTGGTCTACTAAGAGAGACAAACCAGGTAAGCACTAACTTTTTTCAAGCCATCCACATTCATACAGCTCTCCCCGAATTGCTAAAGGGCATAGGGCGAGGGACACTGGGTGTGTCTCTGGAATCTTCTGTGCTATGGGAAAATGGAGCCAGATTTTAAGACTGTCTTTTAAGGTGTTCCCAGTTGAAAATGCAGATGTTTTAGATTTTAATCTTCCTGCCTAAATAAGATTTAAGCAAACAACTTAATTTCTCTGACACTCAACTTCTACATCTTGAAGATGATAATACTGTTTGATCTACCATGCTCGCTGGATTACCATAAGGATCTAATTTAAAATATGAAAGCACTTTGAAAATGACAAAGTGCTACATAACTTGTATTTAGTTCAGGGATGAGCCCGGTGAAAACCATGTTTATTTTATGAAAGTCAGTTATATTTTACATTTCCCTCCAACTTGACTTCTTGAAATTTAATTCTAATCTGCTGTTATGAAAACGAAAACAGCCTTTCAAGCTCAGGTCGTGTTACTCCTGCCCACGAGCAGGAGGAAGGGTAACAGGAAACGGTCCTTGCCTTCCCCGGGTCCCTAATCAACCAATAAAGCGCTGCTTGATATATGTGCATATTTCCAAATGCTGAAATGGTAGTTCTGCTCCCAGAAACATCCTCTTCTTCTAAATTTTCAGTGGTTCTAGAGCGGAAACTGAAGGATGGCATTTTTAGAAAATGAGATTTCCTATTGTACAGCGTATGTCAATCCCTGGCTTTATGCACTTCAATTGGTGCCGTCCTTTTTGGCCCCTGTGCCCTGAGGTACTTAACAAGGATTGAGTCTTGATAATGAATAATATTAGTTTTTCAGCAAGTGGCTTAAACAATAGCCATTCAGAAAGATTAGTTTAGGCAGCTAAAATGAGAATGATTTCAATTATTCCAAAGCTTAAACTGTTTAACTGACCTTAACTTTTTCAGACTTTGAATTTTTGCCTCACAAAATATGTAGCAGCAAGTTTTTAAATAAATAGGAGAAATTATATCTTAAGATAAACCTAAGGCATGCTGGGCATGGTGGTACACTGCTGTAATCCCAGCACACCAGGAAAGCTGAGGCAGGAAGATGCCTGGAAGTGCAAGGCCAGCCTCAACTATATAGAGAAACCCTACCTCAAAACCAAAAAAATAAATAAAAAACAAAAAACCTCTAAGATGAATCTTCTAGAGTGTTCTATTAAAATACTATCTGTAGAGGGGCTAGGGAAATAGCTAAGTAGAGTAAGCACTTGCCTGGCAAATGCAAGGGCCTGAGTTCAATTCCTGGTTCCACACACACACACAAATACTGTCTGTAGAAAAAGAAAAAGTATTTATTTTGCCCTGCAGAATGCTGAGCACATCATGTGAATTAGTGACCCTCTCAGAAATGCTAGGTAGGGTAGGTATGTAGAGTCCCAATATATAGATGAGAACACCACTTGGGTCAAAAAAAAAAAAAAAAATTAGATAGCTCAGGCAAATGCAATCAGGCTCAGGGGTCTTGGGTTCAATCCCAGCCCTACATGCCTTACCAGACCCATCCTTAAGGCAGCCTGAGCCAGCTAAAAAAGAAGTGAGATCACCTGCCCACATTTTCACAACCAGTAAATACCAACCTGTGAAATACGTGGTGAATGTATCTGGTGAATGTATTAACTTATGAAACTTTAATTAACGTGTATGTGTGTGGATTTTGGGTTGGGATACAATATATGTTCTTAATGTGAATCAGATACTTGAAAACAGTCAAGAGGATCACACATCTGAGCTCCACTGGGGCAACTTAGGAGGATCCCATTTCAAAATAAAAATTTAAAAGGCTTGGGGTTGTAGCTCAGTGGAAGGATATTTGCTTTGCTTGGGTTTAACTCCCAGTAGTGTTTAAATAAATAAATAAATAAATAAATAAATAAATAAATAAATAAAGTAAGTAAGTAAGTAAGTAAGTAAGTAAGTAAGTAAATTTGTGAGCTATTCCATTACACGGCTTTGAAGATTCAGTGTTGGAAACTCCAATTTGAAAGCTCACCCAGTGCCCAGGGTGCCTCAGGTCAGTGGGTCTGGATGCAGGGGCTCCCACTGAACCAAATCTGTGCAGCCCCATCAGAGGTCCAAACCAGGAAGAAATTGAACGCATTGCTTTCTTGTCAGCAAAAAGAAGCAGCAATTCACACGTTTTAGGGATGCTATAAATTGGCAAGTGGTTTAAGAAAATGGTGTGATGGGAAGATCATTATGATTGCTACTGCTGTGTGGCTTCTGTTTGCCATGAATTTGTGGCCAAAAAGAAAAGGTCACAGTCTTGGAGCCTTCCCTCTTTCCCAGGCCATTCCTGGAGAAAACAATCTCTAGGATGGGTAAAACAGGACGAGAGGCAGGAACGTCTCAGCATTTCTCCCATTTACTTGCACTGTGGGTAATGAAAGTGTCACGTTCTCCAGATTTACAACCCTGAGGCGCTAGTTACTTGGTGGAAGGTAAGATGCAGGACCATTAAGGAAACTTGAATAGTTTTGTCCTTTCACTGTTGCAAGAGCATTTTGCAAGTGATTCTGGAAATGATTTAATTTTGAGAAGTCTTATTTATTTCCCCATGCATAGTTTTCCCTGTTGACTTTAGCTACAACTAATAAATTCCCATTTCCTAATGATCTGAATTAGAACATACTCATGCTCAATACTTTATATCAATCATGAAAATAGGATCTTGGCTGAAGAATTAACTCATTGTGTGTGTTCATTTTTAACTTAGTTCTAGTCACCGCTTCCTGACATAATAACTATAGAATAAAACTAGCACTATATTGAACTATGTTTCTAAAGATATATAGGTTTATTCATTTTGTTTATTAGCTCAACTAATATCATATCATTCCACACAAGCCATTGCAAAATAAATGGCAATTTTTCCCTTGAAGAGATTGTACTCTACCCACAGAAATACCCTATGTGCTGACTGATGTAGCAGAACTCTGTCCAATGCCCTTGAATCTGTAGAAGACAGAATGAGTCATGGTGGGGAGTTGGGGTCGGATAGAAGTGCAGGTGGGAAGTTTTGAATGAAAAGTTGTAATGTACATTGAGTCTACAAATTGAGTCTTGGATGAAATAAGAAATAAGGTGTTCTAGGGCTAGAGACCAGCAGAGCAAAGGCAAAGTCCCTTTAGGGACTGGAACTCTCAGGACACAGCAAGTGACCTTATACCTGGTGTATGAATCAGAGGACTATACTGAGGAGAACATGGAAGAAAAGTCCCTGGGAGTTTTGGCCTGACCCCTAAAGGAGATGGGGGTCATAGCAAGTATTTTAATGACAGAAGAGACACGATCAAGTGCATGCCTCTAAATTGTTGTTCTAGAAGCAGCTGAAGATATTGAATGTGTGGAAGGAGGGCGTTAAAGGCAATCATTGCAATAGTCGGAGGAAAATAAATGGTGGAGGCCTCAACTGAGGCAGTGACAGTAGTAAGACGAAGGGGTGTCACTAAAGCAATGTTTGGAGTGGCTGTCAAATCTCTAGTATTCAGTGGCTGGCGGTGCGTTCATCCATATAAAGAAACATTGGGAGCCGGGCGTGGTGGCGCACGCTTGTAATCCCAGCACTCGGGAGGCTGAGGCAAGAGGATCGGTGCGAGTTCGAGACCAGCCTGGGCTACAAAAGTGAGTTTAAGGCCAGCCTGAACTGCACAGCGAGACCCTGTCTCAAAAAGACAAAAAAAAAAAAAAAAAAGAAACATTGGGACCGAGTAGCTCATGCATCTGTGTTGGGTCTTGGCAGGCACAGGGGTCAGGAAAAAGAGCGATTCACTTGGAAATGTCGAGTTTGAGCTTCCTGCTATATCAACTTATTTAGCTTTAGTTTTAAATATATTACATCCCTGGATTGGGAATTTAGACAGCGCAACAACAACAAAAGAGCACTTTATTCTTCTTTTTCAGTCGACCATAATGATCTAAGAGAAAGATACAGATCACACAAAATCTTGGGAAAGACTAAGGACTTTTGTGTTGGTAGTGGTTTTTTGAAGCAGGATCTCATTGTGGAGTTCAGTCTGGCCCTCAACTCACTGTGAGGCCCAGGCTGACCTTGAGCTCAGTGATCTGCCTGCCTCAGCCTCCCTGAAGCTGAGATTCAAGTCATGTGCCACTATGCCCAGCTTCAAAAGACCAAGGAGTCTTCAGAATGCACTAGTTTTATCTGCATGTGCTCCAGCACTAGCTGTAGCTGCTCCTGGGTCTTCTGCTTGACAATTGGCCACTTGTGCTTTGGCATGAAGCCATCTACTAAAAGGAAAATTAACTTGTGTGTTCAGGCATGGAGCTAATGGTGCAGGTTATACATTCTATTCCCATATACAGTCTGGAATATAATGATGCTTTTATCTAGGGAAGATCACATACATGTTGATCCCATATGATCACAATATGACCCAGGCATGTAGTACGCTTTACCACCTACAAAGTATAGGTGGATTCCATGATGTTCCCACAGCTATGAGACCTCCCAAATATGTGTTTCTCAGGATATGTCCCTGAGTTAAGCAAGGCACAGCTGTGTAAACCAATAACAATCTCTAACCTCAGGCTCAAAGAAAGGTTTTGTAGCATATGTCCGTGTAGGACTGGGCACCTTCAGGGACAGAGATGGAAACTGAGCTCCAAAATTAATAATATTCAGTCAACCTGACCTATCAGTAGGTGACCTCGGAGGACGGACACCCAGCCATCCACTGTTGAGCTCAGTGTGCAGCCACGTAGGGCTAAGGTAAGACCACAGAACTTAAGATAGGTGGAACAAGAAGCAGACACATAGCGCTCGGGGGCTACACAAAAAAGGTTGAAGGGGAAGATACGTGGCTTTACAGTTTACAGGAGAGGAAGTGGTGAGCAAAAAATACCTCACACCTACCTCCTCTGGCAACAAAGGTGAAAGTTTGACCCCAGACTTAGGTGAAAGAAAACCTTTCCTTATGTATGGAAAATCCCAACTTAGCTTCCAATGGCAGTGAGAAGATCATGAGAAACTTTTTCTTGAAAGGTGAGGCATCGAGACTTGGGTACCGCATCCTTGTGCTGTAGCAAGACCTAGGCTCACTGCACTGCACAGTATGCTTAAGTGCTAGAAGTGAAGCAAAGCTGTGGCTTCTCACTGGGGCTATTCTTCCCTTCCACAATGATTTCCTGTTGCTAAATCAAGCACAGGATCGACATGAGAAGACTGTCAGGGAAATTAGTGTACAAAGATGAAAAGCAAGCCTTGCAGCTAGGAATAGAGGAAACAACTAATGCTCTAGGGCTCAAATTCATCCATGTCCACATGCAACTCAGGCATCTACAGACGCCACTGTAGTGGGTCCCTTTTTTGTTTTTTGTGGAACTTGGGATTAAACTCAGGACTTTGTACTTGCCAGGCAGGTGCTTGTGTTCCTGAGCTATCTCCCCAGCCTATCCACAGATGCCACCGTAAATAGTATCCTGGTCATAACTTTTCAACTGCAAGAGCAAATGTTTTGGACAGACTGTACTTTAGCCTGTACTAAAATCCCACACCACATTTCACCACAGTTTTAAGGTGTTATAAGCGTCAAATGACTCCACTTAACTCAAAAGCATACATTCTGAGAGAAAGACAAATTACACACACACACACACTTAAATGAGACTCATTTCCAGGCAGGTTTCAGATAATATCATCCCTTCCACCTTTACCAAATGCAGGTTTTCTTCTACACTATCATTACGCTGAAGTTAAGAACATTGACAGCTTCTAAGTGCCAACTTCTTACTCCAAAGGATGAAACTAGGGCATATTTATTAACGTTACTTTGTTAATTTATCATTGAGTTAATGTGTAATCTTCTTGCAGTAACTTCTCCATTCCTCAGTGTTCTTATGACAATAAGGTAACCTGGCATTAATCCGTTCTTTTTCACATTCACACTGTAAGTTTCTTTAAGGAATTAATTTAGAGAAATGTAAAAGATGCTCATAAAGGTAGAAGAATGAGAGAGAAAAGAATCACCACAATACGTGTTTTTTTTTGTTTGTTTGTTTGTTTTTGCTTTTCTGCGGGACCAGGGTTCAAACTCATGACCTTGCACTTGTCAGGCAGGCACTTGTGCCACGGAGCTATCTCCCCAGCCCCTCATAATACAATGTTGATTAGTTCCAGATCCAAACATTGGCTTGGAAGCTGCTTAACCTCTGAGCTTGAATTTCCTCATCTGAGAATGGGGAACAATGACGCCCTCTTTCCTAGTTTTGGGCCGCAGTAGCCAGGCTCTCTGTTTCCAATGGTTTGCAGTGGTTCGTGCTGGTTGGGTTTGAAACACCTTTCAAGCCTCTAAGTGGAGTCGCCAGCTAAGCAGGCTAGAGGCCAGGTGACACAGGCTGTGGGGTGCGTGTAGACAGAGGAGATCCAAAGTTGGCCCTCAGGTGCACAAAGGGCAGGAGAACCCAGGACGGAGAGGGTGAGTTTGGAGGGAAACAAAGGCGACTGAGATCTAAGGAATCATGCGAGGACCCTGTCACAGGGAGCAGGATGGGATCGAAGGTAGCAAAGGTGTACAAGATGTTGAGTAGGATGAAGTCTGAGGATGGAACACTGGCTTGGGCAGTGAGAAGGCCACTAGCAAACTTGAAAGGAGCAAATTCCAGTGGAGAAGTGGGTTTTAAAACCTGATGAGGAACGGAAAGCATGGAGTGAACAAACAGATACATTTTTAGAATAATTGTCAATAAAAGAGGGAAATACAGCAGTAGCTAGAGAGGACTGTGACATCTAGCTTCATTTTTGCTTCTCAATGTGGGAGACGTAGCAGTACTGAAAGAGGGGCATCACTAAACAGGGAGGATGTTCGTGTGGAGGAGAGACAGGGCAACACAGAGGAGATCAACCAAGTCAGAGGACTTGCTGCACAAGCAGACTAATAGGACCAGGAACCACTTTGCACCCCCAAATGGGGCCTAACTGAAAAATAAACCCAACATGACTTTTCAGGATATTCATAATATAAGCCCTACCCCAAAATAAGCCCTAGTTAAGATCAATCTTCAGGCAGACAGGCGCACTAAATATGATCATGCAACACAGGATGGACATATTGAATTATAAAATAATAGTATTAATGTAGAATTTAATATAAATAAAAATATTCTTAAAATTAATACTTAAAATGACATGAATTATAACTGCATATTTATAAATACCCAAACAGGTGTCTTTGAATAAGAGGTGAAAAAGATGAACCTCTGTAGAAAGATGAATCTGAAATTTATTGCTAAATGTCCAATCAGAGTACAGATCCAGCGCACAAATACCATGAACATTTGGTAATGAATAGGTATGGTCAAGTGTCATGAATCTTCATAACTCAACACATTATGTGTTGTAACAATGCATTGGGCAGGCCACATGGGCAAGGAATGATCATTAAAGGGGTGCTTGATAGCTGAATATGGGAGACTGGGGACGATGAATATAAATACAGGAAATGCAGTCCTAAGAAACTGAGGCTGGAATTCAGGTTTTGCGAGTGAATATCAGTAGTCCAGGAGATGAGGGCCCGGCAGGATGGCTCAGTGGTCTAAAGCACCTGCTTAGGAAAGCTTAGGCAGCTGCAGGGACCGCAGCTCGATCCCTGGCACCACATGCTGCGCCAGCCCTGCCCTCAGGGCAGCCTGAGCCGGCCATAAAAATAAATAAATAAACAAACTTCTGAAACAAGAAAATAAAATAAAATAAATAAAATTTTAAAAAATAGTCCAGGAGAAGATAAGATGACTGTGTTTGAATAATACAGATTGTAGAATGCTGATTGTGGTGTGTAAATAAACGTAGATTGTTGGACATGAAAAAATAGGACGTGCCTTGAACATAAGCCCTATTGTGTTTTTTGGAGCAAAAATTAACATAACGCCAAGCCTTATTTTGGGGCAATACGGCAACCTGCAGGGGGTGGGGGGTAATGCAGGCGGACTGGGTAGAGCCTAAAAACAGGTAGATTTCATTTGGTGGGAGAGTAGGGCAGGACCCCTCTTCGGAGTTGACACTTCTTAGAGCAGCCCTGGTGTACACATCTCCAAATACGTCTGTGTTTCAATAGCCAACAACTGATGAAAAGAGAAGGAACTGGGGGTTTCATAATTTTATTATTCCACAGTTCTAATCTTTCTGCCTCTGTTCTTTTTCTAACCTCTCTGCCTCTGTCTCTGCTCTTTCCCCATCTCTGTCTGTCTCTCTTGTCTCTGTCTCTCTCTGGACATGAACTGAGCATGGATATGATTAACGCCACCCTGGTACCCTAAGGCCTAAAAACCAGAATCTATTGTCATTATCGGATTCTCAACCTCCTCAGCTCCCCCTCAGCTGTTCCAATTACAGCTCATTGTCACTACAGCTGCTGCTTCTTTCAATGTCTGCAGGGACTTTCAAGTGTTTAGTAAGAAAGCAACCTGAACCATTGGGAAGGTCTCCAACAATGAGCGGCAGAGCTACAAGGCTTTGTCTTTTCACCCTGATCCTTTCCATCTTTCTTTTTAAACCAAAAGTTAGCTCAGCTCCTCCACGACTTACTGAGTATTACTTACCAACTAGTAGAAGTACATGGTAAGAATTCTGCACTAAGCACTATTCCAGGTTCTTTACATGTTAATCTTTGCAACAACTTCTGTGAGATCAATCCTCCCTGCCCCCTTTTTGATGATTTTTTTTTAAAGCCAGAACATAGTTTTCCCATGTTCATGTTGTTAGTGGCAAGCAGGGACTTTGGCTTGAGTATGTGTATTTTAACCGTTGACTGATATACATGTGAACTGAACATAAGACAGATGATACCGGGCCTGAGAGACTAAGACCTGATAAGAGAACCCTGAGCTAAAACGTCTTCAGAATAAGTGACCTCTCAGTCCACAGTGGCCAGATAAAACTGACTCAGGGAGGATGTGTACTTGAGCTTTGGTGCAAAGACAAACGCAGCTACACAGGGGCAGGAAGGAGAGCTCTGACCACAAGAAAGAGCAGGGTACTTTTGGTGATCACCAAGGTAGGGAGAGCCCTGCAAGATGTTATAACTCAAGAGTGGAACACTGGCATCAGTAGAAAGAGGGTGTCCCCTGGTCCATAGTATGGTAAGTGAGTGTCCCCTGTGCTCCAGACAACTCAGGTGACACTGGTGTCTCTTCCTTAAGACACAGAATATTTTTGGAAGAACATTGACAAACGAGAATATATTCAGGTGTGGTAGATAGGAACAGGTGAGGAATGAGAACAAAATTAGAGGCACTGGTTCTTTACTGTCTGAATATTGTGAAAAAGAGTAGTTAGTAGCCGGACGTGGTGGCGCACGCCTGTAATCTCAGCACTTGGGAGGCTGAGGCAGGAGGATCAGTGTGAGTTCGAGACCAGCCTGGGCTATAAAAGTGAGCTCAAGCCCAACCTTAACTTCAAAACGAGACCCTGTCTCAAAAAAAGAGAAAAAAAAAAAAAAAAAAAAAAAAAAAGAGTAGGTAGTGTTTTTCTCTTCAGAGGGCAAAAAGAACTAAGATCAACATGGAAAAGCCATGAGATGATAAGCTTGGGTGCTTCCTTGGCACTGCCACCTACCCATGCCCTATCTTAAGAAATGCATAATACCAAGGCCAAGGTCTCTGTTTGCCCAGGTTTTCCTTGGCAGATTTAGGGAAGCCCTGCTGGGAGAATGTTTACTCCAGTGTGTGCTGCACTGATGGGAATTATTAACTGGTGTAGCTTTTTGGTGTGTTCCATTCCTAGGTCATTACTCTGCATCTAGCCTCCAGCAGTAATAACTCAGAATTATTGTGTTAGATCCATGTTGACTTTCATGGGAAAACAGTTTGCTCAAGTTCTAATGGAAACAACACTCATCACCAGCCCATACTATAATGAGCAATGAGCCCATAAAAGTTTCTCGGGGGAGATGGTAGAGTCTCTTTCTCTGGGAGTCTTTTAAAATGGGATTGGTTCTTGACCTCTGGTTCCCATGGGGCCCTTGCAAAAGCAGGCTGTTCCCTCGCCTCTCCCCCCACCCCACACCTGGGAGCATCGTCGGAGCTCTGAATTGGGATCATTCATTGCACTACGACTACGTTCCTTGGAAATGAAGAATCTCAGCCCCTGGGCCAGACGGTCAGGAGAGCCCAGGTATGGTTCTGCTTCCAGGGACTCTGATGTCATCACTAGTGGGTAAATGCCAAGGTGTCTACCTAAATACCAGGGGTTTCAAAAGCTCCCCAGATAGGGGCCCGGCGGGATGGCTCAGTGGTCTAAAGTACCTGCTTGGGAAAGCTTGGGTGGCTTCAGGGACTGCGGTTCGATCCCCGGCACCACATACTGCGCCAGCCCTGCCAGCGGGACAGGCTGAGCCAGCCATGAAAATGAGTGAATAAACAAACAAAGGTTCTGAAGCAAGAAAAAAAAAAAATTTAAAAAAAAAAGCTCCCCAGAGAGCTCTGACATATTTCCAAGATTGAGGACTACTGTTTCCCTTAGCCACTTCGCATAACACAGACACAAGAACAGAGACTGAACGGCCCCCCACATTTTTATTACCCAGAAAAAGCCCCTAGAAGAAGTTCCATTGCTATTGCCAAGCCTCTCTGTTGCTATTATTCTTATTATTCATCATGCGCTGATGTTGTAAATGGTACTATTTCCACATGGCCAAACCAAAGCAGAATAGTAGCCTCAGGCCTCGATGTTTTGTTTTCTTTTTTAACGCAGATCTATTTCCTTTTCATGTTCTTATTCATTTTGGTGTTGGGGATAGAACCTGGGGGGGGCTCTCCAGAGAATCTCTACAACTTTTATGGACTCATTGTTCCTTATGATATTGCCTGGCAACGAGTATTTTTTCCATTAGAACTTGAGCAAACTGTTTTCCCATGAAAGTCAACGTGAACTCAACACAATAATTCTGGGTTATTACTGCTGGAGGCTAGATGCAGAGTAATGACCGAGGGATGGAAGTCACCAAAAAGCTGTACCAGTTAATTCCCAGAGCTCTTCAAAGCATCTCCTAATACTCAAAATTTATCATGAGGCAATGAGCTCCTTCTCTCTCTCTCTCTCTCTCTCTCTCTCTCTCTCTCTCTCTCTCTGTCTCTCTCTCTCTGTTTCTGTCTCTGTCTCTCTCTTGGGGGGCAGTTAAGGTAATTCAGTGCAATGTGTTACATTTATAACTCCTAATTTATAAGCCTATAGTATTGTGTTTATGAAAATTTTTGGCTCCTTCATTGATAAGCATCTTGTCATCAAGGGAAAAATTGTTTTTAATTTAAAATTGGAAGAAATAATGAGAGACATGAAAGTAGCAAAATAGCAGAAAAGCCTGTTAATTTTTCCCTCATTTTCTTGCTAGTGGATTAATTTGTAGTTGCTTAGAGCCAACTGGGACTCTGAATGAGAGCCTCCTGTCTGCCTGGAAGGGGCGCTGCTGGGGAATGTTGAACTGGAGCTCTTAGAACAGCCACCCCAGGGGGTCAGGAACTCTGCTGGTAGAGTTCACCTACTCCCGGCGACTAGCAGCTCCACGCTCAGACAGCAGTGCAGATCATAACTTGGATTCATGGGGGGCCGGAGGGATTGTAGTTTTGATTTTGATTTTTGTTTTCTGGGAGGTACTGGAGCCTCAGGCATGACAGACAAGAGCTCAGCCACTGAACCACACCCCCAGCCCAACGGTGTTCCACAGGCTCCAAGACAGTTATACTTGAGGGGACCAGTTACCCATTTTATCACCTGAAGTCATAAAGCCCAGTCTTCTGGCATCTCATCCCTAGGTACACTGGTACTGAAGTCACAGAAATAAGGACTTCGAGGTCTGCAGCCCTGGACTTCAGATTCTGGCTGCATGACCTATGACCTGTACGGCCTTACACCTCTATTCTCTCATCTGTGAAGTGAGAACAGTCCTTCCAGCGGGATTGCTTTGAATATTACATTTAGGCACAATGACCCGGTCTTAGTTACATTTCTTTCATGGTTGGGACAACATACTCAGCATCCCAAATTAAGGAAGGAAAGGTTTATTTAGCTCACAGTGGTGGTTTCAGTCTGTACCCAGCTGGCTCCAAGGCAGAGTGGTGCATGGAAGAGGGCAGCAGTTCATGGCAGTGGAAGACAGCCAAAAGCAAAGGTGGGAGCAGCCACTGTAGCTGCTAGGGAGCCCCTCTCCCCTCCTTACATCTGCAGGCAGATTATCTTCCCAGGGCCAGTGTAGCACCCACACCCATCAACCCAGCATTGGGTCATGAATCAGTCACAAACTCTGGAAGCCGCCCCACGACTGCATGAAGCTTTAAGGGAACAACTAGACACAAACCATAACAGGGCCTACACAGTTCCTGATGCAAAGCCAGTCAGACCCCCCAGTAGCAGCTGTTGAACTGTCCCTTCTTCCTAGTAAGATCAAACTCTTATTCAGCCCTACCTGGAGTGTGTTCTCCTTCATGAGGTGACTGTATTGGCCTGCATGCAGTGACTCCTCTCCTCACATCTTCTTGGTATTTGCTTATATTTTGGTTTCTACAAGAAGTACTCAGTGAGCTGGGCGTGGTGGCGCACGCCTGTAATCCCAGCACTCAGGAGGCTGAGGCAGGAGGATCGGTGCAAGTTCGAGACCAGCCTGGGCTATAAAAGTGAGCTCCAGGCCAGCCTCAACTGCATAGCGAGACCCTGTCTCAAAAAAAAAAAAAAAAAAAAAAAAAAAAAAGGAAGTATTCAGTGGGTGATGGGATGCCCAAAAGAGGCCACGCTAAGTCTAAGTCCCTACCTTTGAGAGGACAGCTCAGCCCCACCAGCCTGACCTGCCAACCCCTGTCCTCCACAGATGCCTTTTTGCGCAGCTACACAGAAACCATCACGGTGGAGGAAGGCCAGGCGCTCACGCTCAACTGCACCACTTCTCTGGAGAACACCTCCCTCCAGTGGCTGGCACCCTCGGGCTTCACCATTTTTTTTAATAAGCATCCTGGTAAGTTTCTTAGTTACTTTTTACTCTTCTCTAGGACAAATACCTGACACTCAAAATGAAGGAAGGAGAGGTTTATTTCGTTACTGGAGGTTTCAGTCCATATTCGGCTGGCTCCAAGGCAGAGAGGCACATGGCAGAGAGCAGCAGTTCATGGCGGTGGAATAGCAACCATGGTGACAGAGGCAACGGAACAACTAGGGGAGAAGAGAGCCACAGTGAGCGTCTGTCTCTCTGTCTCCTTATGTTACATTCAGGCTCTGCCTCAGCCTATCTGCTTTAGGTCACACCTATAATTCCCAGCAGTACTCAGACCCATAATCTCATCACTACTAAGACATATAACCCCAGTGGATCATGGGTCAAGTCTCAAACTCTAGAAGTCCCCGCCTCATGATTGCATGAGGCTTTTGGGGGGGACAACTAGACATAAACCATAACAGAAAGTGAATGAAAGAAGAAGAAAAATCACCAGCAGAGCTCAAGCTGAGTGATGTTCCAGCCAGGCAGGTTCATGGGTCAGAAAGTTGGCGTAAATTCCTCAAGGGGTGGGCTCAGCCTGCCCCTATCCACAAGCATCACACCTCTGCCCACTGCTACTTGACGCATGCTTGCTTTTCTGGGGGCAGGAAGCCTGCAATGGAAACCCCACCAGAATAGCTGCTAAAAGGGGCTCGAGTCAGAAAGCACATTTCCATGTCCCCGACCACTGTTCCCCCAGTCACTTTTTAACTCTCAGTGACCATGAAACACCCACAGCAGGATGACAGGCCGCAATCTGACTCGGGGGACGGCCGCCTCGCACGAGTCAAGTCATCATTCTATTCCATATCTGTGGCCAGCTGCTCGTGTTCCATCTGACCCATCCTGAGTCCCATTCCGAAACTCTCTCCAGAGGCGTTCTCCCATCTGTGGGTGTTAACACAAAATCAAGATTTAGAAGTGCTAGAAATGAACAGAGTGTATGGCTCTGGGAAGGACAGAAGCGATGCTTTTATCTTCACAGATGCACAGTGAATAAGTCCTAAACACCTCAGCTAGATAGAAACTCGTTCAACCCCTGGACTTGGGACAAGATTTTACTGAGCATTTCCCTTCATAACTAGACCATTTTAAAAATTTTCCCTGAATCTGCCTATCTACCAAATACTTTTAAATGCCTCTATAACAGTTCATTTCATTCGTGCTGCTAAAGCAAGCATTACTTAAAAATTTTATACCCTTTGAAAACATTATTAACCATCAGTTTAAGTATAAAAACCCAATATATTCTTTAAGCAAAATCAACTCTTTTTTTTTTTTTTTTGTGGGACCAGGATTCAAACTCACGATCTTACACTTGCCAGGCAGGCACTTGTGCCACGGAGCTATCTCCCCAGCCCCAAAATCAACTCTTAATGCTAGATTCTAGTAGAATAAGTGGGTACTAGGTATTAAAAGTTTTATTGAAATTAAACTTGAGTAGAGATCACTCTGATAAATAATTCTTTTTGTTTTTTTGTTTTGATTTTCTTTGGGGGCACACAGGAGAAGATGGAGATTCTGGGGTATCTGCAGCCAAAGGGCTTGATCCACCGGATGATCCTGCCCTCTAGTGTATGTTTGGCAGGATGTGGTTAGTTTGCATTGTTATAAATAAGAAGGGTTGAGGAGATAGCTCAGCAGCATAAGCACCCGCCTGGCAAGCACGGGGTCCTGAGTTCAATCCCTGGTACCAAAAAACTAAAAGGAAAGAGGGTGGTGTTTCTGCTATCTAATGGTAAAGAACAATGCACTGGGTGGCCTCCAGGACAAGAAATTGTTGATTTAAAATCTGTAAAGCAGAAGGCTAGGGCTCTAGAAGTCTAGCTTTCACACTGTCAGCATCCCAGGACAAGCTGCCCGTTGCTTCAGAGAAGGGACAGCTTTGTTGGCCAGCTGTTCAAGGTTTGACTTACTATAGATTATTATCATAAATTTTAGTGTAAGAAGAAAAATGTTCATTTCAGGAGCCTCTGGTTTGCCAAGGGATCTTTGCTTTCAGGTAAGATTTCAAGACCAACACCCAGTCCAAAGGACCTGATGGACCTGGCTTCTTTGGTCCTTTTTTTTCTTCTTTTTTTCTCTTCTCTTCCCACTGATCAAGTACCATATTCTTTGGGAATCTTCAGGTAATAACCAGCATTTTTAGGGGCTGGTAAGATAGCTCAGCAGACTAAAGCACCTGTTTAGGCAAGTGCAGGGACCACGGTTCGATCCCTGGCACCACATGCCATGCCAGCCCCAGCCCCACGGTGGACTGAGCTGGCCAGAGTCTGAGTGTGGTGGAGCATGCCTGTAATCACAGCGCTGGGAAGGCTGAACGCTGGAGGATCACCGCGAGTCCGAGCTGCACAGTGAGACCCTGTAACAATGAAATACATCAAAATAGGATAATAAAAAATGATAATAAATAATTTTAAAATTAAAAATAAAAGCCCCTTTGCTGGCACATTTATCCGTGAGAGCACTTATCTTCTATTCTCGATATGCATTGTGACAGGATGACCTCCAGCGATCAGAGTTCAAAGAGGAAAGTTACAGGGGAGCATTTTTCTTTTTAAAAAAAATCATCCAAAATCCTCCTATAGCCTGACTCTTTCCCTAATAAAACATTCTTACTTTCCTACAAGCCCGGACAAAGCCATCTGTTTACTTCGTAGGTGCCACTACAAAAACATTTCACTTCCTCATCTGGTTAGGCATTCGCCTGGGTGCGCACAACTTTGGAAGGCAGCTGAAATGCAGACCTGGCATTCATTCCTCCAGGGTGTGGTAATCAAGACGGGACTCCTGTGAACGATCAGCCAGTGTCTATGAGATACCTTTCCCCATGACAGCTCCTTCTTTTCTCATACAGCACTAAGAACCTCCAGATACCAGCTTCTTCATTACTCGGCCACACAGCTGTCCTTCCGTGTGCCCAACGTCACCCTCCAAGATGAAGGCGTGTACAAGTGTTTACACTACAGCCATTCGGTGGGCACAAAGGAAGTGAAAGTGACTGTGCTAGGTAGGTACCACAGCAAGCAATTTTAACACCTGACGTGTCAGTTTTCAGAAGTTGCCTGGAACGAGGCGCGTCTGGGGCACCTCTGCTATCTTTTATTTAAATGAAACAAGAGCATTTTGAGTGGCAAACTGTAGATTAAGCCATGAACTTCTGTATTTGTCTTTGGCTTTAATTAAATTTTCTTTCTGGGAAACTAAAAGGAAAGAGAATGAGTGCTTGATGAGCCCTGACTGTATAGACCAGGCACCGTGTTGGGCTCTAGGGAACCAACACTGATTTAGGCACATGCTGTGCCTGTAAGGACTCTACACCCCATTAGGAAGGCAAGACATGGATATAAATAAAGGAGAGCCATGTGACAGGATACCCTAAGATAGGATGAGTCCAGATACAGCTGTCCTGGAGCCAGTTGGATGATTGGTTCAGAATCTGTACCCAAGTTGTTCTTCTCTTCTGTTGGGAGGAAGACCAGACGTGGCAGCTTAAATGATGAGTGTGACAGCCCCAATTATCCGGCACTTCCTTGGATCTGCAGCTGGCCAGTTTCTTCCAGCATGTCTTACCATCTTTGCTTGTTTTGGCTTTGGTGGCAGAGCAGATCAGTCAAGAACACTGGGAACTAGTGAGATAGCTCAGCAGTCTAAAAGCGTCTGCTTAGGCAGGGGTAGGCAGATTCAGGGGACCGTGGTTCGATTCTCAGCACCACATGCCATACCAGCCCTGCCCTCAGGGTGGGCTAAGCTGACAAAAAAAAAAAAAAAAAAAAATGCTGATTTTTATTGACCTCTAAATAATATAATCTTATATATCACACAAAAAATAGATTTTGCAAATTTCTTTCAGCGACTTAGTGTGGTGTGGTCCCTGTCCTGAAGGAAGACCATAGTGAGAAAAGAGCAGAGAAGGAGTGGCTTTCTGAAAGCTTTGATAGCCAGTGTGACTCAGTTTAAGGGTTATCCTCTCCCCGCCTGAGTGATCCCCAACAGTGCACCCTTGCTCTGGCTGGCTGTGTGCCTTTCTGAGCCCTTACAGCTCCCCATGGATATCTGTACCATTGCATTCAACATGGATCCCCCTATTTTTCTTTTGCAAGGCTGGGTATAGAACCTAGAGCCCTGCCTATGCTAAGCACACACGCTCCTGATGGTCTACATGTCCAGTCCCAGCCCCTGATCTTTCAAGTAACACTAAGGGTGAGGTTCCCATTACACTCTTAGCTCCTAGAATGGCCCTGTGTCTTCCATCTCCATGTTGCCAGGCTGTGACACATTTAGTGCATGGGTGGAGCCAAAGAGTGTCTCCACAACAGTGCAGTCAATACATTAAATAAATGTGGTAGAGCTTGAAGTGGAAGTAGGACGGGGAAAATAAGTATCCTGAGACAGAAACAAAAAGAAAGGGAACAGTGAAGTCTTTCGTAAGAGACACACAGTTTTGACATCAGGAGCGAACAGCAGTAACTAACTCAGTCTGAGATGAGTCACACAGGCTCCAGAAAGTCGAGAGCTGTAAAAGCCAACTCACTCGCCAACTCACTGCTTCATGTCACAGGTGAGGGGGAAAAACCCTGGTGTACCAGGAAGTTGGGGGACTTAGCACAGTTCCTGCCACCAGCCCAGGGCAGAGGTGGGAGGAGCTAGAATTCTCCTTCACCTTGTGCTCTATCAAGCAAATGCAGTCAGAGGTCTTTTTTTTTTTTTTTTTTTTTTTTTTTTTTTTTTTTTTTTTTTTTTTTTTTTTTTTTTTTTTTTTTTTTTTTTTTTTTTTTTTTTTTTTTTTTTTTTTTTTTTTTTTTTTTTTTGAGACAGGGTCTCACTATGCAGTTCAGGCTGGCCTTGAACTTTTGTAGCCCAGGCTGGTCTCGAACTCACACCGATCCTCCTGCCTCAGCCTCCCAAGTTTACAGGTCATATTTGATGGCTATTAGCAAGTGTGTGTTTGAGAGCAACAAACCCTCTAGCAACAGCCACGGTAGCTTCGCAAATGCATCAAAACGCTTTAATCTGGCTGGATTCCGGGAAAAGCCAAATAAATATGTGCCCATGGGTTAGACAACACCCTAGCGCAATTCCCACAGACTCCCAGGCTCTGTGCTTTGCTGAGATTCGTGGATCCACTAAGCAGAGAATACTCCATTTTCTTCCAGCAACTCCTCTCAAGCCAACCCTGGAGGCTTCAGTTATCAGAAGGCTGAACGGAGAAGAACATGTTGTACTCACGTGCGCCACCACCAGAAGCAAGCCCCCTCCACAGATGACCTGGCTCCTGGGGACCAACATGGAGATTTATAGTAAGCGCACAAACAGGTTCATTTTCCTTCCTATGTTTCCGAGGGATTTTAAATACTGTGGCGCCCTCTGGTGGTTAAAGTTGCCAAAACACAGCATGTGACAATTTGGCTGTTTTTGAGACATCCTTATAACCAGCGTTAGGCGTTAATGTTGAAACGTTGATCTTTGGTAATGAAAGTGGTTTTGATTAAGACAAGGTAGAAGTCTATATTAAAATCCTCATGATGACTTCTTAAAATTTGACAAGCTTTCTTAAAATAAGAGATGTAGCCTAGCTATTATCACTGCGTATCACATTTCTTCTCAGGAATAAAATTAAAAGTTCATTTAATCTAATGAATTTTCCGATGCTCCTGGATTCATCATGGTGTTGCAACTCAACAAACTCATGTAGGCTACTAATATTTTAAGCCAATGGCTGTAATCCCAGCACTTGGGAAACTGAGACAGAAGGACCTTACTGTGTTTGAGGCCCGCCTGCACTATATGAGTTCAAGGCTAGTCTGGACTGCATGGTCAGACTCTTCCTCAAAAAGCAAAAGGCATATGCAAATGAAACAAAAATATTTTGAGTCAAAAAATGCCTTTAATACCTAGTCTCCCAAACATCAAAATAGTTTAGCCTGCTGTAAATGTGCTTTTTAATTTATTTTTGTAGTAGATTGAACTCAGGACCCTGCCCTTGCTGGACAGGTGCTTATTCTACTGAGCTATCTCCCCAGCCCTCATAAATGTGCTTTAAAATTTTTTTATTTCTTTGAATTTTTTATTTTATTTTATTTTTTTTCTTGTTTCAGAACTTTTGTTTGTTTATTTATTTATTTTATGGCCAGCTCAGCCTGCCCTGAGGGCAGGGCTGGCGCATCATGTGGTGCCGGGGATCGAACCGCGGTCCCTGCAGCCGCCTAAGCTTTCCTAAGCAGGCACTTTAGACCACTGAGCCATCCTGCCAGGCCCTCATAAATGTGCTTTTAACACTTATGTTCACTTACACTTGAAATCAGTTACCTACTCTAAAGCCTACTCTATAATAAAATGCTAATATCCCTCATTATTTATTGAATATTGTACTGGGAATAAATGAAAGAATGTTTTTACAGGTATGCTTTTGCTCAGGCAAATTGAAAATCAGCAAACCAATCCAAGATAAGTCAGGAATTGTCTTAATTAGATAAAGTCCCCTTTCATAGTAGTATCGTGTCATACTGACAATGACAGATTAGAAATATTGTGAGAGAACATAAACTTTGAGACATTAGTTAAAGGATAATTAATTGTGACATTTAGAAACTACTACAGGGCCGGTCAAATAGTTCAGTGGATTAAAGCACCTGAGAGCAGGTGCAGGACTGGGGATTCAATCCCCAGGCCTGCTGAGCCAGCCCTGCTCCCTAGGGCACACTGAGACAGCAATTGAGACTGGGCATGGTGGTGTGCGCCTGTAATCCCACCTCTTGGGAGGCTGTAACAGGCAGATCACCACAAGTCTGATCTAGGAGCAATAGCAAGACCCTGAACACCCTGTAGACCCTTCCCCAAAATACAAAAAAAGAAAGAGGTGGGGAGGAAGAAGAAAGGAAGGGAGGGAGGGAGGAAGGAAGGAAAGAAAGAAAGAAAGAAAGAAAAAAAGAAAGAAAGAAAGAAAGAAAGAAAGAAAGAAAGAAAGAAAGAAAGAAAGAAAGAAAGAAAGAAAGGAAGGAAGGAAGAGTACTACAGTAGTTTGACACTTCAACAGACTTTGTGTCTCGGGTCTATGTAATCATCAACCCTGAGAGCTGCAGGCAATCTTACACAGCTGATAAAATAGAGAGCCAAATGGAGCTCCAGAAAGAAAAGATCTCCGTGATCCAGGTCCAAAGCTCAGGCCAGTGGCAAGTCTGCCTCACCATGTGGCTTCTCTTGCGCCTTATTTAAACAACTTGAGTAAGTTCTGTGTCTTTAACAGCATCGTTAAGCTGTGACCAGTTCTAGGTGACTGCTGTGAGTATAGACACTTTTGCTGGTGGTGAGGGGTCTGTAGGAACCTACCAATTCCTGCTTAACTACTGCCTTTGCAGCTACATCCAAAACCAACAAAGGAGTTGGCTGAGGCTAGAAACACCAATTATGTTTGTCTTGAAGTCCACGTATTGGTCTCTAATAGAACCAACCCCATCCAATTGCTTTACATACCCATAACTTTTATTTTTACCTCTTTAAATTGCTACATAGGTGGAACCCACCATATATTTGAAATGGATGGAAAGAAATGTAATACCACCAGCACACTAACTGTGCACTCATTTAGCAAAAACTCAACCGTGGACTGCATCGTCCGACACAAGGGCCTGCAAGGGAGAAAACTGGTTGTGCCCTTCCAGTTCAAAGATTTGGGTAAGAAGAACCTGTGATCACCTTCAATCATTCCAGTCTACCTTGATATTGCACTATCAAAACATTTGGTGGAATAGGCAAGTATCTATTTATAGTGAGATTACACATAGTGACACTCCTCTTATTAACAACATGTCCCTGCAATAACTGAAACTTCCCCAGCTTGGATCAGGACTGCAAGTGTCCCAGTGTTCGGAAGAAACTCTTTTGAGTGTAAGGATTGGCAGAGGACCTGATACAAATAAGGCCACAGTTTTCTTTTTTGATAATGACAGCTCACACGACTTAACTGTGAATAGTCTTACTGCAATTGTATTTTTTTTAAGAAATCATATACAGTTTGCCCATACTTGATCCAAGAGGAGATATTAACAGAAAATATAGAAGCTTCCCAAAACATCCATTTCTGTTCTTATATTTTGAGAAAGCCCTGTCCTACATGATTACTCTTCAGATGTACTTTGTTGTGACTATTTTGAAGATTCCCCTCAAAGATCCAAGAAAGAATTTGAAAGCTGTAGGCAACTCCTCCAGCCATGAGGTATCCCGTAAGTGGCATGAACCACAAGGTTGCAATTAGCACTCTGAGCTTGAGTTCTTTTACAAGGTACTTACAAGTGTAAAAAAAGAGATTGCGGACTAGAGGAAACCACTGTCATAAAAGAAGAAAGGGTGGATAGGGGTGCGTTTACTGAAGAATCTCTTTCATCAGATGAAATAACTGGCAAGGGGAGGAATTTGTGAGGAGCAAATTTATGTAGGAGAACCTTACCCAAGAAGCTGTCACACTGGCAGCCAAGGCTGTTGGGGTTGACAGGCCGCCCGCGCAGTGCCGCAGGCCGTCTCTGCAGACTTCCTCACCAAAGCACAAGCAGTTTTTGGAGGAAGCTGCAGTCGGAGACTTACAACCCACAGCCCAGGCGGTAGTGTAACACCCCGCACACTCCAACCCCAAGGTGACTCACCCACCCCCCACAGCTCCACCCCCATCACAGGAACTAGATCACAGGGTTGAGGAGGAAGAGACCACCCATGCAAAGGCTTCCTGAAGACGTTTGCATTCCTCAGCACTTGGACGCTGTAGCAGTAGGCCAAGCCAGCTACAAGCATATCTTCTCTATAAGACCATAGTTCTGTATGACTCAAAATCATGTCTGAATATCGTATCTCAACATCATAAATATTTCTGGTCATAGGGTAAGATTATTTTTATTTATGAGCTCACTATTTACTATCTAGCACCCACTTTCGGAGCTCCAACAAGATCCCCAAGGAGCAAAGCTGTCAGCCAGTTCTGACTTCCGTTTGTCCGTTATCTTTTTTTCCCTTGGCAAAAGGTACTCAAAAGGTAGTTGGTACTCAGATACTACAAGCATCACGCTTTGTGCATCAGTTAGAAAATGACTAGCAGGGCATGTGTTCCGGCACAGGTACACATAAGTGTTCCTGTAATCACATCTCCACTGTCTCTGTGGGGTTGGAACCTGGGAAGACTGAGAGAGAGTAGCAGGAGGCTGTCTAGGAGGGCTCAAGGTGGCAGCAAACAGAGGGGCAGGTGTAGATAAGACTGTCTTCAGAACTGTGCATTTCTCTCTCTCTCTCTCTCTCTCGTTCTCTCTCTCTCTCTCTTGCTCTCTCTCTCTCTCTCTCTCTCTCTCTCTCTCTCTCTCTCTCTCGTATTCCAACAATAATGATTTATTATTACTTACCTGCAGGTGGAATTTTAAAATATTGAGCAATAGTTCTCAAACTTGTTGATGTCAGTACCCCTCTACATTCTTTTTCTTTTTTTTTCTAAAAATCATCCATCTATTTAGTTAGTTAGTTAGTTAGGTAGTTAGTTAGTTAATCAGTTAGTTGGTTGGTACAGAGTGTCACTATGTAGCCCAGACTCATAGTGATACTCCTGGCTCAGCCTCCCCAGTGCCAGGATTGCAGGTGTACACCACCACACCTGGTTTCAGGGCCAGCACGGGATGTGGTACCAGGGATCCAATCCAGATGTTTGCATTTGCCAGGAAGGTACTTAGACTGCCAAGCTATCTCTCCAGCCCACGCACTCTTAAAACAACTGGAGAGCCCTAAAACTTTATTATCTGCCAAATGTTCCTATCCGAAACTAAAACTGAAGCATTTAAAATATAGTCATTATTTAAAATTATCTGGTACAGGTTAATGGATGTCATGTCTTTTCAAAAAATGTAACCATATTTTGTAACACTGCAAAAAATTACCTAGAAAAGTAGTATTATTTGATATGAGAAAATCTCTTTTTTGCATGCAGTTTTTTCTAATATGTTGTTTTGCTTGAAATATACATGAAAGGTAAGAGTGCTTGTTTGTATGTATGTATGTGTGCATGTATGTATATATGTATGAAATTCTGGAAGTGGTATCTGGGGGCTGAGGCACGCTAGATGTGTGCTCTGCTGCTGCCTGTCATACACTCCTAGCCCAGGAAAGAATATTTCATGGAATTTTTTTTATAATTATGGACATTCTTCTTGGAGAGGATTAATTTGTATTCATTTTCATGAGAAAAAAAGATAAAATAGCAATGAAACAGTTTTAAAACAAGTTAGTAGGATGGTTACAATAATTAATACCATGCATATTATTGTCTTCATAGTAGTTATTAAGAGGACACGGTGCAGACCTGATATCTTGTCTAAACAATAGTAGTTCAAACTTTTATTCTCAATGAACTAAGACAAAGTAGCTGTATATCTATCCTAACTCTCTTATGTATTCGTACATATATGTATTACATAGAAAGAGAGAGAGAGAGATTTCTTCTTAAAGTTTCTAATACTAGGAGAAAATATCATACCATGTCTTATAAGTAGATTTTGTCAAAGAAACAGTATGAATCATAAAACACAAAGTATAATTAAACACTATTCAGAAAATTGATTAAATGTTAATTTTTTTTTTTTTTGTCTTTTTGAGACAGGGTCTCACTGTGCAGTTCAGGCTGGCTTTGAGCTCACTTTCGTAGCCCAGGCTGGTCTCGAACTCGCAGGGATCCTCCTGCCTCAGCCTCCCAAGTGCTGGGATTACAGGCGTGAGCCACCACGCCCGGCTTAAATGTTAATTAAAAGAAAATTAAATAATTCCAAACAATATTCCAAAATTCAAATCAAATCATGAGTCCAACTTACAGGCCAGAATGTTGTGTAACATATGTATGAATCTGTAATCCATTTAGAGTACTTGCATACTATTCGAATAGGTTAATATATACAAAGATATAAACTAAGAAAAAGTTTCCATGGTAGTAAAGAATTACTAAGAATAAAACATAATATAAAGACTGGAATGGCAAGTATATGAGCAGAACTCCTAACAGTTTGGGGATAGGATATCACACAAAGTTCTAGTGTGTTGTGGATGTGTACAGTGTCCATGATACTTACTGGTGGCCAGGTATTACTTGTGGTACTGAGATGCTGCTATTTCCTTGATATCAACCCTATAGAACCAGACATAATCATGACCTATCGGGTTCAGGAGAAGTCCTTTTGTACAATATGCTGATGGGCATATTCTGCATATTGTTGGGCATATTCTGCATTATTGTTTATTAAATAATAAATTTTGTATTTAAAATGTTGCATGAATGCACTTAGATGCTCACACAAAACCTTAAAGAGATGAATGCTGTCAATATCTCTAGTTCACAGATAAGGAGAAAACAAAACACTAGATAAATTAAACATCTTGTCCAGCTCACTGAGGAGCAAGGGACAGCAGCCCTGGAATTCAACCCAGCCTGAGGCTGGCTGCAGAACCGTACCACCTGAGAAGCAGGAAGATGGAGGTGTGGGTGGGCGGGCAGAGCAGGGGATGGGAAGAAAGAGACAGAAGACGCGGCCACCGCCACTGCCAGGTGCGCCGCCATGCAGAGTCCACACGCTGCACTTGGAAGGCAGGCAGGTTAGCAGATGGGCCATCAGCGGGGTGCAGTTGGAAAACCAGAGCCAGAGCCACAGAGCACACAGTCCTGAGGTTGCTGCCCGACTCCGGGAGCAGGTCGCAGCCACATGCACTCTGTTTCCTGAGCACAATGTGGGTAAAGCTCCTCTCTGTAGTTGCAGAATTTTGCTTTTCCTCTTTTCTAGTTACTGACCAGGAGACAGCTTCAGATGCTCCGGAGAAAAGCTCTCACTCCTCCCCCGACCCTCCGCAGCCCACGAGTATTGGTAAGTGTCAGAATCACTGAGATTTTTAAAAGAGAAACTATGCCCACTTAGGAAGATTCCCTTTCTAATGTTGTTTTCAGAATTGTTTAATTTTAATTTTTAATAAAATCATCCGGCACCTCTCAAACTGGCACCAACTTCTTGATGTCCTGTAATAGGGCCTCATAAGTTGACAATAGTTAGTGGATGGGCTCCAGGGTCACACAACGCCTTGTCGGCTCAGTGCTGCTTTGTTCCAGATGCATGTGTACACACATGCGCATGCTCATTCACATACACACACACACACACACACACACACACACATACATACATACACACACACATGCACGCATACTCACACAAAGGCAATGGTAGCCCTTGAACTTGCTCTGTGCCAAAGGCAAACTTGAACTCATTTACGAGGAGGTGAGTCTCTGGGTTCCCATCTAGAACAGAGCAAACACAGAACAAAGACTTGATATCAGTGACCCAAGAAGTAGAAGCTGGGAGGCTGATGCTGTCACTGAAGGAGGGCGGCCCATTTACATGGCTGACAAGAACTTGGGCCATTGTGGAAGACAGGATTAAAGTAGACGAAGAACTCAGAAAGCCTGGCTTGCAGGTTTAGCTAGTGAGATGCTTGGACAGTGAGCAAGGCCACTAGATGGTTAGTTTGAGTCAATGATCTTACATTTAATTTAACTTTGTATTTTACCCAGTGTAGTATCTGACAATAACAGGTGCTTAGAATATGCTGTAAGCAAGTGAGTGAGTGAACGAATGAGTTTATTCTGGTGGTTCTAGCCAGATAGTTTCATTCAGGAAGACATAAATTTCTGTGTGTTCTCTTTCTGTGTGTTTCACGGAGTGTCTCTATAATAATTTTATTAGCTAGCATAAGTGCTTTCAGATCATTATCATGTTGATAGCTCGGAGTACCAGATCACATTTTTAAAAATGTGTATCCTGAACAATATTTAAAAGTAAATATTTGGACTTTTACAAAACACTGATAAACACAATATGTCCATACAATTTTTGAAGGGCTATGGAAATTGAAAATATTATGAAGTGGAACAGCCCATCACTTGCTCTAATAATCCAATATTTTAAAACGTGTTTGGAATCTGGTTGTCTCTAAATTGGCTTGCACCACTCCTGAGCAACTCAATTTTCTGCTCTGCATTTTCATATGCGACATAGGATTTAAGAAATACGGCTTCTAAAATGCCTTTTAGCTTTCAATTTCTGCAATTTTATTACCGTTAATAACACCTACTTTTGGTAGAGAACCGGGAGGCTCTTATTCCCCTCGGGGTCCACACAGCGGCGCTGTGCAATGACCTAAAAAGACAGGCTTGAAAAGAAAAGGAAAATAAAACATCGGGAAGATAAGCAGCGGCTCCGAGGAGGCTCCTCTTCATTCTATAACTCGTGTCATCCAGCGGACATACATTGTGTCCGACTGTGAAGGAGGAGCAGGGAGGAACGCGAAGGCTGAGGCTCCTCTCCGAAGCCTGGTGCCCAGGTCCTAGCTGTTGGACAGTACCTTTGGCATCCTAAAGACCTTCTCTCCAGTAGGCCTGGTGCAGAAAGCATGAAACAATGATTTTAATTTGGAGTCCTAGTATTAGGGGAAAAAAACTCAGTTTCAGTGTTGTCACTGCTGCATATTTGGTGGACGACTTCAATTAATTAATTAATTAATATTATGGCCAGCTCAACATGCCCTGGGGGTGGGGCTGGCATAGGCTGTGCTGCTGGGGATTAAACCACAGTCCCTGCAGTTGCCTAAGGAGGTGCTTTAGACCACTGAGCTATCTCACTGACCCCAGTTAACTTATTAATTGCTCCAAACTTCTATTTTCTGAGAACTATGTAAGAAAAACCAGATACCTAGGGTTAGTTTAAGGCCCCATACCTAATATATCTTTAGTAAGTGTTTGTCTTTTCTTAAAAAAAATGAAATAAAATAAAGCATACTGGCTGTGGTGGCACACACCTGGAATCCCAGCACTGGGGAGGCTGAAACAAGAGGACTGCTTTGATTTGGAGGCCAGCTTGGGCTACAAAGTGAGCTCAGGGCTAGCCTGAACTGCACAGGGAGACCTTGTTTCAAAAAGGTAAAAATAAAGAAGACAGAGGGAGCCATCATTTGCAACAACTTTGCAAGAAATAAGTAGTCCAAAGTAAAAGAAGCCAGGCACACACACATACACTAAGGACTAAAAGTTCTCTTTCACATGTAAGAGCTAGAAATTGAATCCAAAAGTAAAAGAGAGTAGAGTGGTCGTTGCTATAGGCTAAGCAAAGCAGGGGAAGTGAGGATAGAGGGAGGTTGGCAGTGGGTTACCCCGAGGGAGGTTGGGCGGTGGGTACCCGGGTCCAGTGAGGCAGGAGGCGTTAGCTCAAGTGTTCTACCACACGGTAGCACTGCTGTCACTGATAAGTACAGATTGTGTATTGGTGAGAAGCCAGAGAGAGGAGCTCAGCAGTGTTAACACAAGGCACTGAAATGATTAGGAATAGAAATGGTAAGGAGAGCTAGTGCCCTGATTTGATCATTACATCGTATCCATAAATACATGTAATTAAGTCATAATTACTATATGTGTAATTACCATGTGTCAAAGTAGAAACCAGTAATTAAAATTACCTCTCTTCTTCTCCTACCAGCCCCCTCGGACAGGATCTCACTTTGTAATTCTACCTGGCCTTGGGCCTAGCTAGTTCATGCTAGTCTCAAATTCACATCAATCTTCCTGCCTCAGCTTCCCGAATGCTGAAACTGGAAGCATATGCCTCCATGCCTGGACTCATTGTTCTTTTAAAAATACTTTCTATGGTTTCTTTCCCTAGCTGCTGTGGGAAGAATATACCGTTTTGTGTATATCCCGGTAGTTGTAGTCTATTTTTGTTTTTCTCCAACAGAATACCGTCACCTAGGTTATGAGCAGAAATGTATTAGCTTACAGCTTTGGAGCTGAGAATTAGAGCCCTGAGGGACCGTATCAGTCAAGGGCCTTTGCAGTCTCCCAAAGAAAAGAATTAAAAGCAAACCCTGCCTCCTGGGAAGGAGCCTGGACCTCCATGAGGCACTGGCCCTCTCATAAAGGTGGATCCTTTATGACCACAGTGCTCGTTCACGTAGCAAATGGGCATCAACATGAGTTCTAGAGATGTTCTAACCACAGGTCGTGGCTGCAAATCACAGGCGCATGCTATGTGCACACATACTGTCTTTCTTTTCTTCCACCTTAGTCTCAGTAGCGGAAAATTCCAGTGCACCAGAGGTCAATCAGGAAGCAAAAGAACAAGCCACTCAAGGCTCTGACTTGACCAGTGGTAAGTGTCACTGTCGCACCTAGAAGAGACAAGTGACATTGTAACCTCTGAGTTGGTAAATCCAGTCCTCCTTTTTGCTTCATGATGTAATGAACTAATCATTGCCTTGCCTCTTCTGGACCAGTGACCTCATGCATTACTCGACCCTCTTAACTGATTTTCTTATCTTTTAACCACTGTTTCTTTGTGTATCATCTATCTCCACTTCCTCTTCTGGTGTGTGTGTGTGTGTGTGTGTGTGTGTGTGTGTGTGCGTGCGTGTGTGTGTGTGTGACTGAGGACAGACCCCTAGGCAAGCTTACTATACACATCCCCAACCCTGCTGTCACCCCTTGTTTGTGTGCTGGGGTAATGGACATTGAAAAAGTGTTGTTTCACAGGATCAAAATTCTAGGTTTAGAAAGACTTTTAAGAGCTCATCTAGTTACATCTCCAAATTCCTTTGTGTGAACCACAATTTAACCTCACCAAGATAAATGGATTTTATTTGCATAGTTTCCCAAACTCTTTAACAATCTCTCTTGCTACCTAACTTCATTTCTATAAAAAAATGAAGTCAATATTCACATGCTTCCTCTACGAATGAGGGCTATTTCAACACAATATCAATTAAAATTCTTTTTCAGTTCATCTTCCAGCATTGCTTTGCATTCTGAGCATGGGCACTATGCACTGTTTCCCTTCAGGAGTGAACTCTGCCCCATCTTCTTCTGAGCCATCTTTCAGCCTACACAGTAGCGAGAGAGGACTGTATGTATGTATTCCTCAATGGGGGGAAGCCCCAAACTGCCTAAAATCCGTTCATTTTCCTTACAGAAGCAAGCCCTCAGTATACGGGGTTGGCCAGGAAGAAAAGCGGCATCCTGCTGCTCACGCTCGTGTCCTTCCTCATCTTCATTCTCTTCGTCATAGTCCAGCTCTTCATAATGAAGCTGCGGAAGGCTCACGTGGTCTGGAAGAAGGGTGAGTGGCTCCGAGCCCAGGAGAGGCTGTGAGACGCTGCAGTAGCCGGCTGGGCACAAAGGCAGCTCTGTGCCCTCCAGCTTTCTGTTGGGGGCCTCACAAGCTAGTAGACAAGCACTGTGACACCAGTAGTTACTTTCTAGAAAAAAAAAGAGCTGCGATTCCCCAGGGCCTGTGGTCAGAGAGAGCATAGGACTCACGAACTACAATAGTCCTGCTAGTTGGCATTAAGTTATGGGCACTTCTGTTCCTGAAAGAATACAAAGCAGAGAGTCAGTTCATTCACTGACCCATTCATTAAGTATTCAGAGGAGCATACTGTGTGCCAGGCCCTGTTCCAGACCCTGAGGACACCTCGGACATTAGACAGAGCAAGTCCTTTGTCTCAAAAGTTTGTATTCCAGTTGTGGCCAGAGGCTGAATGCAACAGACTGTTTGGTCCCATTCCTACTTTTCAAGGACCACCATATGTTTTCACTCAACCGTGATATCTTAGTAGTTTTTCCCTAGCGTTCTAATTAAAAATGATCATTAGGAACAAAAAGTTATTGAGCCAGCATAGAAGATACTGTTAAAGTGCACGGGACACAACGCATGCGGGAGCTGGGAGGGACTTCAGAAGGTATTCAGAGGACGTCTACTGTGTTCATCCTCCAACCGGGCGCTGCAGTTAAATGTGCTCTTTGGTTCTGATGTCTTATCTAGCCACGTGCTGTGGAATAGAGCAGCCACTAATAGCCACTGAGCATTTCACAGGTGGCCAGTCCTCATGAGATGGGCCCTGACCACCAAACACACACCCAGCTTGGGAAACTCAGGATCTAGACATATGTATACATGAGAATGTACCTAATGGTAGTATCTCAGGGGGTATCCATTAAATGAAATGTTATTACACTAATTTCATCTTCTTTTTAAATATGACTACTAGAATGTGTGTGTGTGTGTGTGTGTGTGTGTGTGTGTGTGTGTCTGCATTGCAGACTGAGCTCAGGACCTTGAGCATGCCGAGCATACACCCGACCACTGAGCCACACACCCTGCCATGGAGTATTTTGATTTCCACATGTGGCACATATTACAGTGCTGCTGGACAGTGCTAATGTGGCCAACTAAGGCTATGGCACCTTAATTAACACAGAATTCCTTACATCTCAAGGCAAAACACATCTGGGAATAGCTTCTGTTTTTCTGGTACCAAGAATCAAACTCAGGCACCTTGTGCTGACCAGGCAGACGCTTGTGCCACTGAGCTAGATCCCCAGCTTCTTAAAATAGCTCTGAAAAGTGTCTCCTTGGCTAAGTTCTTATCATTGTCTAGGTAGTCAGATGGACTAACGTTCTTATCACAAATAAACCCGAAGACAGGGTCTGATTTTTCAGTTGGGCCCCCCTGAACAATAGGTGAAGACCACAATATTGTTTTAAAATTTCTCATTATGATTCGCCCCATCATCCTTTGGGGGCTGTGTCCGTTGTCCCCTCCTGTAGGATGATACTTGCTCCTGTTGTTATCATGCGCCTCCCACAGCTCTTACAGTGCCTTGACAGTAGGTGCAAGGACCCTACTAATGTGCTGAATTAATGCAGACAGGAAGTGCAGGAGGGATTAATCAGCTACATGCTGTAGCTGAGATCTTCTTAAGCAAAATTACCTCTGAACATGTAGGTGACATTTGTGGCATTGGAAATCAGTAACTTAATTTTCGTTTCTTTCAGAAAATGAAATCTCAGAAAACACCCTAGAAAGCTACAGATCAAGGTCAAATAATGAAGAAACATCTTCCCAGGAGAAAAATGGTCAAAGTAAGTCAACTATGTGACCTGCAATTTGAAAGCCGAGGGTCATTCAACAGTTAGCTTTGAGAAGAGGGAAGAAAAAGAAGTCTGTTTCTTAAGTCACCTTACACCATTCGAGAATGCTCATCTTTAAAACCATCACTAGTTAAATTCATGTAATGGAAGCCATCCCTAACTCTGCTGTCTCAGATGGAGTCGAGCATGTGCCCTCTCTGTGTCCCAGAGAATACTACCTACAC